>KB308897.1:76351-98507 GCA_000328365.1 Capitella teleta | reverse complement strand
AGTGACGAGAGACCATTTNTGAAGTATTTGGTCATCTGTGAATGATATTCAAGACGAATTAAAATACGAATTTCTTGCTCGGACAGAATAGCTTGAAACGAGATGAGTGCGAGAGTTCTCTTATGAGAACTGTTGAAAGATCTGCTCACTCGACGGCTCCCATTGTTAACAATAGGAGAATTACTATTTTGCCGTCACGACGGTATGATATCGAATGAGAGAAGAAAGCGACATTTTAAATCTCTCAAAATCGATGTATCTAGAAATTAGCCTACAGCAAGCGTATTGTCTATTTGTCAGTCAAAAGGCGTTTTTGTCTTTTGGGATGCATCCTCTATCATCCGTTACTAGTTCGAAACAATCAGAGGCCCTCTTTAAAAGTAGATTGAGGGTCCCTCTTTGACTTTTATACTATGAGATGAATATCAGAATCGATTCTGTTGGAACTATAAGATCCTCTCACGGAATCAATTCTTTGGAGGAATGGGATAGTCTAGGGAATCGATTTTGTGAGATAATTTGACACGAGCAGAACCAACTATATATAGTACTTCGCCTTGTCATCATTGCTTAACAGAATCGATTCTGGGAACTGGTCGCATCGCGGATAATGACAAACAAGTGAACAGCACTAGTTTATGCTAGCACTAGACTCAATAATCAATATTGATGATGTGCGACCTCGCATGCATAATATCATGTGTTAGAGATGTGCTGTGCTTCTCCCTGCCTTCCCTTTCCAGGGTAAAGGAGTTTAATGTCATTTATTTACACGTACAGTAGCCAATTGTAATATTTTTTTGAGACTATTACCATTCTTATGTCCATTACGTCTGCTGTTTTCCGCGGCTGATCCATATTAATGGCTCGTTTGTTGCTTTGTGCAGTCATTCTGAAGGATTTTCGATAATTTCAACTATATCTTCGATATTTTCGCTTCCCGTGTCGATGTTTGTTAGTTGAGGGCCCCTCTCCTTTCTCTAAAAAGTAAACACGCAAAACCACAGGAGAATCATCATAGAATAAGCATGAGTGCTGGACCTTCTGTTTAAAATATGCGATACATTTCTTTTCATCCATATAACACTCACCATTAAATGTATTAAACCAACATAGATAGCAGTGTCAACTGTGAAGCTGAATAAATAAAAATAAATAATAATAAATAATAATAATATCAATAACAAGAGGGGTTCACAAGATATTTCCATTCAATTTAATGTTGGGTGAAGAGAAAAGTCAGAATAAATAAATAAATAAATAAATACAACGCTATTATCAATATTCTATAAATGTAAACGAAACGAAAGTGGCATAATTCTGCGCTCATCAGTTCTCGTGATCATATAGCTTAATTCTCGTGATCGTGAAATTTCTGTTTTACAGAATTGCATGCTTATAATTATTTTGCAGAATTATTATTCATTCGCTCTTGGGAATTCAATCATAATCATTTCAATTAATGATGCAGGGGATAAGATGGAAAAGACTGATGCATAGAAAAAAAATTAGATTACCTTTATGTTGATTGTCAATATTTTATTTCATATGTTATCTTGAAAATGATTACATAAAAGTAGCGATGATTGGATTTCACGCGAAGTGCCCCCATCAGCAGCGTCTGTCACAATGCCTTTTTGCTAGCATGCCGTTACATGTTTATTTATTTATTTATTTATTTATTTATTTTATTTATTAAGCTTCATGCATGCAAAAATAATATGTACAATAAAAACAATGCATGCAACAGCATGGCAGAATAGGAAAACCTATAAGAACTGCCAGCTTAACAACAACAAAAAATTCAATGGCAACAAAGAATATGTGTCAAGGAAATTAGTGTAAAATCAAGTATGGTAAAAGCCATTGCATCTTCAGGTAGAAATGTGTATGTAGTTATTTTCACTAATTGTTACATTTATTACATTGCCACAAATTGTATAATTCTTCATTGCTGCTTATCATTGCTGCCCCTATGACAGACTGATCTTGAAGTAAACATTCCTTCGTTATTAATAAAGTGTTATCTTTAGTAGCGAATTTATCGATTGTTTTCTTTATTTTCCTTCGTTTGCTACGACTTTCGAGACAGATGAATAAATTCGTTCTATATGTGCACGTTGTTCGATGGTGTATCAGCACCATTTCATGTGAAATAAACGCACATTGTCTTTCCTATAGAGCCTCATAATCACGGCTTTCAAGTCGAGCGCTGATTGGCCGAGAGACGCATTTTCAAAGTATCAAACCGTTTCAAAAGCGCTCCGTTTTTTTGTTTTTGTTTTTGTTTTTTGTTTTTGTTTTTGTTTTTGTTTTTGTTTTTTTCACATAATTCAAACCCTACCGATGTTTAATGATAATTTACGACTAATTAACATGACCGCTCGAGATGGTTACACATCGAAAATGGTTGTATATACACCCAATAATAATAATAATGAGCTACTCGATCGGAGACCCTGACTTGGAAGGCATTGAGATCTTTAACATGGAGTAGATAGACTACTTTTGGCCCACTCTGTGTAAAAATGTATGTTTTCCTTTCTTCTTTTTTTAACACCGCAGGTGCCTTATTACTGTGATTGTACAATTTAGCAATTCTGTCCTCATCAATACTCCTTTTCTTTCTCCTGAAACTGTGAACCTCTAAGCTCAGAGGTGGTCTGACTCCCCCCTCTCTCCCCTTCGGCTACAGAACTGCACACCATGCAAGTGCACGTGGCTATTTTTATGGATTCATTTCACAGAAATACACGAGCGGACGATACACCAGGGGCTCCACGTCATCATCGACGGTAAATTGATCCGATCACTAAGACTAGACGGGTCTTAGCGATCGGATTATCGCACCGTCAAGATTTTTAATTTTCAATAATTGACAAGACGAGCCTTAGTCAATTTGCCGATGACGTACCGGATATATTCTTAGGAGTTCTTAGTTCTTTCTCATTTACACCTGGACCTATCAAATGCCGCAAGAATATGCGGCTTATGGTTTGCCATATATACAGCTCGCCTATCGTTATGAAATATCTCCTTTCACCAATTGCAATTGCCTAATTTTCCCATGAATGCATCACAAAACAACATCCATACAAATCTCTCGACAATAGTCGTTGACTTCTACACTACAAATGATCCGCTTTCAACTTTATGCGACACCGGCCTGATTCCACGAAAGGTCAGATTTCAATCGCTGCTGCCAGCATTTATAATTGGGGTACGAAATGTTAATTCCATAACTTAGTATGGACATTGGACAGGATATTGAAGAATGGAGTGCAGCCTGTTTTCATACCGTTTATCATATTATCCTCGTGCAAATGGGCCAATGAGAATTAATATCTCTTCAATTTTTATGTTTCTATGCTGTCTCTACTACAAACATACTTTGTGAACGGTGTGTACAGTCTCCACATCTAATCCATTTCTATATTTATGTCAAAATCTCATGCAAGCAATAATGCTATTCGTTTGCTTTTCACACAGGTTGTGTGTTTCTTTTGAATTCGTTCTATTGGAATTCACTGTTTAATTTTTACGTTTTTTTGGGGGGATTTTTTTGGGGGAAAATACACACCTCGGTGTCGTCCCCTGTGCTGTCCGATTTCATTCTTTTGTTATATTATTAATATTATTATTGATACCTAAATTATGAATGCTCTGTTATTTGTGCTATATGTATTTGTATTATTTTTCGGGATTTTTCGGGTAAATAAACAAATTCAATTCAATTCAATTCAACGAACGTTGAATTAGGAGGTGAGACGTAACCATGGTAACGCGTTCACATTGAGCACTGGCCAATTACAAGAGAGTACACGTAATTACACACATTCCGTACAGGATATTTATAGCATGTGGCTCTGATGTAGGCCCACCCCTTTCGAATTTCGAAATAGCAACCCCAGTTAGGCAGCTACTAAGTGCGCTCTTATCATACGAGTAAATAGATAATTTTGACCTGTATGGTGTACAGTGCACACGGACATAACTACAGGAATTTTATTAAAGGCACAGTCCCTTCAGAAAGGTTTGTTGGTTTTCGTAAAGGAAATGATATTGATTCAGGGTGTCCATCATCAGTAGGTCTCATAATTGTTAACTTACTTCACTGTACTGTAGTTACAAGAATAATATAATTCCAATAACGCAGATTACTATTACATGGCATATTTAGTAATATATAATACTTATTTCTACAGCAATAAACTAATTATACAAACGAAATAAGATGTGATAAACATCGTTCGCCAGTAGCATGCAGTAGCATACAATGGACAATAGTATTGTGACTCACAATTGGGTGTTTCACACGGACCAAGCATGCTGAGCGATGCCTCAAGTTTGACGGCTAGCGGAAGGAGTACTACTGGTGTGGGGCATTTCACACCTGCGCACTTCATCAAATATTGTTACTTCAAGATCCCGAGTTAAAACAACAATAATAATAATTAATGCACCAAATATATGAACAAACACACATAAAACCTTATTCAATTTTTGAAATGAGGACATGTATGACATCCAGCTGTTTGATTCGCTGTTACATTGGACATAGTGCGCACTGCAGCTGGTGGCTGCCCGCATCACCTCGGTCGCATGCAACTCCTCCTCAATATTCGCTCCTTTTACCCACTGAATTTCAGAATAAATAATTCGATATCTCTTTCCGTGTTGTTGCAGAACGATGCAGAGCGGCCTGTACTCCGTGGCGCTGGTGTTGGCAGCCTTTTTGCTCAATGCTTTGTCCTGTGGGATTTCGTACACGTTTGGATTGTACTACATCGAATTCTTGGAAGTCTTCAAAGAAGGCAGCGTGGTCACGTCATGGATTGGTTCCATCAATTACGCTGTCCAGTGCGGCACAGGTTTGGAAGCGTTTACTTGGTCTAGCAATTCTGAATCTTTCAGGACATTCATCTT
The DNA here is from genome assembly GCA_000328365.1 of Capitella teleta. NCBI lineage: Eukaryota > Metazoa > Annelida > Polychaeta > Capitellidae > Capitella > Capitella teleta. Next base: position 93,581 of record KB308897.1, on the reverse strand, counting down.
TTATTGCCATTCTTCTGTTGCTTGAATTAGGCATGAGCAATCGAGCGTAAGGGATGTTTACATAAAATTAGCATCAGGAGTACGTGTGTAGAACTATGCAAGATTCGAAGTCGCTCGAAATATGTGTAGCGAGGACAGGCACCAGAGACACACACACAAATAGGTCAACAGTTTACCTGCGAACCAAATGATACGTGAGAGGATTGAGCGCTGTGTACTACTGTGTACTACTGTCTATGGTGGTATGCAGGATAAAGAACCCCTGGGATTTATCGATAAGAGTAGGGGGAAACCCCGGTCCCGGGCCTTCTGTTCTGGCGCCCGTATCATCCGATTGATTTAGGTGGAGCCGTAAAACTCCCATCACGCACTCACGCATCACGCACGCGTGAGAGGATTGAAATCTTGTTTCATTTTCGTGGTCAATTTCAGGTGGCGGTGATGTCATCAAATATATTCTCAAACCCTTTACAATTACAATGGCAGAGCAAGCGAGCAATTCACTCAGCAGTTTTGATAAAAGAAATCTCGCACTTATCGTTTCAAGCTATTTTCGCTGGTAAAATAAAATTGTCTTTTAAATTTTGTTAATTGGTCATGATGTTGTCTGATCCCGAAGGTTGTCTGAGTGGGCTTTAAGTTATATTTATACTTATATTTATATATTTATATTATTATACGGAGTTAATTATAGAAGCACACTATGGTAACGCAACGCCAGTTTTATTTCAGAGACTTTTAGAGCTAAATAAGTAAATAATTATTATGGTGAATTAAAAAATAAAACTGATGGCACTGGTCTCGTTTGCAGGTCCAATGGCCAGCGTGTTGGCGAATCACATCGGAATTCGGTGGACTACGATTTTAGGTGGACTTGTCACCGCTTTGGGTCTCTTCATAACCGCGTTCGCCAATAACATCTACGTCGTCATCGCCTCCTTAGGAGTCATAACAGGTTAATTTCATATTACGTCACTCACTATTATCATCAAAGATATGCTTCTATATCGTTATACCTATAATTTTGATTAAATTCCAGAATTTCCACCAATATAAGTATACGTAATACCCGTATTTGGCAGCCATTTTGTTTACGTGTATTCTCACAATGTTAATCTGATTATCTTACCTCTCCAGGTGTTGGTTTCGGTTTGGTCTTCACCATGGGAACCGTCGCTGTTGCTGTGCAGTTTGATGCCAAGTATAGACCAATAGCATTGATACTGTCGCAGTCAGGGATCAGCATTGGCGCTTTTCTGTACCCTTTCTTGTGTGAATATCTCTTGGATACCTATAGCTGGCGTGGGACCATGATCATAACATCTGCTTTGACTTTGAACATGGTGGCAGCTGGAGCTGTGATCAGGACTGAACTGCCGAAATCGGAGAAGGATGTTGGCAGACCCAGCCACCATAGTATGTGGTTGAGTTGGAAGTACTGGCTGATGCATGCTCACAGTTTCTTTATATACTTCGGTACAATTGCGTTCAGTAACCACATCAGTAGTTATTCAGAAAGCCTTGGACACCGTTATTCACTAAGTGTGAAGCTCATTTCTGTTCACGCCATCAGCGGACTCTTCACAAGGTGCTTGGTCTCTCTGCTAGTCAAGTTTATGGACCCATGTTGGCTGTTGAGTATCGTGACGCTGATACCAGCGTTGGGCCAATTCTTAATCACAATCTATGGTTCTTATATCTCTCTTTGCATTGGTTCCGTCCTCCATTCCTTCGTTTTCTGCGCTCTTGGACCTGTGTTCCTGGAGGCTCTGATGCGTTTTCTAGGACCCAAGGATTTTGCGTTAGGGTACGGTTGCCTCGAAGTATCTATGGCTGCTGGGGCATTGCTCGGCCCACCGGCAGCAGGTGAGGATTGTAAACGCATGTTTTTTTTTTAATACGCATATTTATAATCTCTTTGCACAGGTTTCATTTACGAGGAGACCGGTGTTTATCAGCATGCCTTTTACTTCACTGGATCGTCACTGGCGCTCGCTGCGATGTGTGTGGCTTTCTTGAATTGTGATCCATCCAAAGCACCGAAGGATGTTATTGTGGTGGACGAAGTTAAAGCAGATGTAGAAGAAGGTGTTTAGCGAAAATAATCTCAAGACGAATACTCAGCTGTATAACATTGAGAATTATATCGAAAGACTGTAAACTAATGAGAGTGTCCGAATATCCGTTGATGAAAATCGTGTTATATGAGAACGCAGAAGCGGAGGTTTTTACGTTTCATTTATGGATCAGATGAGCCCGCACCCAAAAGCATATTATTTTACTTTTCAATGTTCTTCCTCTTGAAGGCGCATTTGTAACATTCTCAATCACATTGTATGTTACAATGTGTTATGTGTATCAATTATACAATGTTTGTTACTGTTTTTTGTTCCTTTCATTTTCTTCTTTTATTAGCAATTAAGAACGAGTGGCATATCGCGAGCGCCAAAATAACTCGTCTGTTATGATGCTGATATTATTCTCGTACAAAACATTTTGAGTAACCTTCCGAAAATACGATTTAATATAATGTTTTGAATATCTTGTGAGATCAAACCACAACATTGGTTATATTAAATGTGTTGTTCAAGCGAAATTAAGTACGGTATGCACCGCTCTAAGAGTGAGTTGAAGGCGGTTGGTTGCCATGGTTATCAGGGGAAATGCAATGCGCTTTGAAGCAGCGTCATTCGGTTGTTAGATTTTTTGGGAAAGAAGCTAACAGAAAAGACATGTTAGTCTAGATAAAAGGCTATTGCAACTATAAATGATCATTATTTTGGTTTGGCGTCCTTAGCGCGGTTTGAGGGATAACATTGAAATTCCCCATATGATGTTAATATATTATTAATCGCTCTGTAAATGGCGATTTCCGGTCATTTTTAAACGCCTGTAAGTGAAACCTTTGCAAGGGGGATTGGCGCCCAGCCAAAATGTCAAAGTCAAAGTCAAAGTCAAAAGGAGTTTATTGGCACCAAAAAAATAATAAGTAGATACAAATTTGATAACTTTTACAGATAATTAAATATAAATTGGCCAAAAAGGGCAGACCCCAGATGGAGTATGGGCCCTCATGTATGTACTATTACAGTTGTAATTTTCTTAATGTGTTTATAAATCTGAATGCCAAACAAGTCAAATTATAATATAGAAAAGAAGAATGGATGATAAAAAACCCAGAAAGAGATGGGAGGAGAAGGAAGAGAGAAAGACAGTTGGGAGGTAGGAGAGGAGAATAGAAGGTTAGAAGTCAGGACTCAATATTTGAAAGGAATTTACGTTTTAAGTTTTTTTTTTTTTATTCTGGAAATGGATGCGTTGTCGGGAAGTATTAAAATTTTGTTTCTCAAGGCTGAATTCCAGGACGACTGTCCTTGAAATATTTATCAATATTCAGCATGCACAATTTCAAACTCTCGTGGAAACAATTTAAATTTCATCACCTGATAATTTAACGCTTCAACGCCTCAAAGAGCAGACGCGGCTTTGAGGCGTGGAAGCACAATTATGCTTCCTCTCTGGTTGCAGCACCGAGGCCGTTGCCGTGGTTGGTTGTCATGATCTCCGTGGAGCCGGTGCTTCAGGACGAGAGAACACAAAGTGACGTCATCATTGTCAATCTCAAAGATCACATAAATCACACTCATCGTCGACAACCTTAGTGATTTCTTTGTCTATGCTGACCGCCCTAATATGCCTTTACATCATCACAGTCGCATCATATACCCTGTTTGGAGTGCACAAAGACTAAACTTCCTTTCGGGTGATTTCAACAGGTGTCAACTGGGTGCTGGTGCCCCTGCATCAGATTCCTGCATTTGATGGTCATATTTTCCTGACGCAAAATAATAACGTACAATATACCTTCGAATGAGCGAAGTCGTATGCTCGATCTCCAGTTTATTCAGCAATTCGGATGCCTGGGGAATGAAAATGTCTAAAGCTAATTCTATGCTATTGATCACACTGTTTGACATTTCAAGGTATGCTTTAATCTTCCCAGAAAAACAGGCGAGGTTTTTAACTATATACAATAAAACCGATCATAATTTTGATAGGTTGCCAAATCTGCACGATCGATCTTCAGATCGAAGCATTTGTCGTGCTGGTAGAGATCTCCAAGGCGCATATACCACACCACCACGGCAAATGCTTCAGATCACATAATATGTGATCTGAAACATATGAACGCTCTTTTGTTTTGCCATTTATGTTATGCGAAAACGCAGAAGACCTTTACTGAGATTCGAGACAAAAATCTACATGTATATCATCATGCACGTCTTGCATATCATCATGCACGTCTTGCATATCATCATGCACGTCTTGCATATGATTATGCACGTCTTGCATATCATATGCACGTCTTGCATATCATCATGCACGTCTTGCATATCATCATGCACGTCGGGCAGGAAATTTGAATGGTGCTTTTTGATAGCTATAGAAAGTCGAAATAATAATAATACAATACGTAAACAGGTGGGCAAAAGCCTCATGTATTTTTGGCCTAATTCCCCAACCTGGATTTGGGGAACGAATCCAGGATGAACAGGGAATCATTTCTCGCCCAATCCCATTCGTTGCATGCGAGGGAGAGGGAATTGTGCCTCTCTTTTGAAGCTTAGTGCACGACTGCATTTGTAATTCAGGACAAGGACGGTGTCCTGATTTTCAATTTCACCCTTTACAAAATCATCATATTGAAGTTGATTTGACGGAAATCAAGAACATAGGAGCCATCGTCACTTGGGGCAAACCCCGACAGGACCAATTTGTGACGTCCTTCAGCATAAAATACCGTGCCGATGAAGTAAATATCTGGACCGATTATGCTGATGCTGACGGAAACACGGTAGGAAATTATTAAAGTGGGTCAAATGTAATATTATTATCAATATGTTACTATAAACAGACTCTCCCTGGAAACTACAACCAAGATATTTCTGTCTTGAATAACTTTCAAGAAAATATTCTCGCACAATACGTACGGTTGGTTCCTTCCAGCTTCACCAAGTCACCAACAGTGCGTTGGGAGCTACTCGGATGTGCTGAGTGTAAGTTTTGAAATATCACCCGGAGAATGCATAATCAATATTCCTACGTTTTTTACTTCTCCATCAGACATCCATCCGTGTTCGCCTCAAGACATCGACCCAGAATCTTCGGTACAAGGAATCACTTCAGAGAATTGCATCCGCGCCAGAAATAATCTCATTCGACTGCATTATACAACTCACCTTAATGCAGCAAAGTTCGCTCTGAGTGGACATTCCCTCATCTGTAAGAATTACTTCACCACATTTGGCATTGAAATGAAATCAGTTGCCTGCAAGGTGGAGTATAAAATGTGCGAGGTTACAGAGGTGGATGGGAAATGTCAGGTGTTGTGTAATCTAGAACAAAGCCAGGTGGGGCAGCCATTCAATATTCTACTAATGATCATTGGTGATGACAGCACCGATTTGTGCATGGTTGAGGCTGACCTCAGTCCACTTGGGCCCAGAGGAAGAAGTGTCATTCACGACTGGGATGCCTTCATTCAGAAGATAGGTTCGGTCTGAAGTTAATTATGTTTTGAGTGCACGTGCAATGCATGTATTCAGCCATGAAAGCATAGATATATGTTATATGTATTTACATGTAGTAAGTGTACAGAGCCCACATTTGATAAGCAATTAATGAATACTGGCAGCGTGAGAAAGAGAATAAAACAAGGCGAACATGTCCCGAGCGGTTGATTCGAGTCATTTCATTGTCTCCTCGCTTAATTTCTGTTTTACCACATTCAAACAATGTATTTAGATTTTCTCCGATCAACAACGGAAACTGAAACTAGAGCACAGATTTATAGGTCAGCCAATAGCAATGCTTGGAATGCTCTTGAATGTAAAACCTTGCCTCATTGGTTCGTGTCCTGTGTTTCCGGTAGCGCTGAGCCAATCAGCAGAGCTTTGACATCACTACTCTTGAAGATTTTCCCGGGGTTTTTCTTCGTGGAGTTCGCGCCAAAAGCCCGTCTCACAAGTGTATTCCCAGCCTGTCCTTTTTATCGATTTTTGCCCGACTCTTTTAGAAATTTCTATGCGACTCATCGAAATTTTCAGCCTGTCTCACATTGGCGATAGCCCGACTCAAAGTCGGGGAGACGTATGCCTAGCTAAAAGCCTGCACCAACCTACTTATGCTGCTGTATCTTGCCAGAGCGAACAACCTGAAGTTTAACCCAAAGAAGGTACATTTTTGCTCAATGTAAGTTCTTTGGACAGATGCTAACACCAGAAGGGAATGGTGAACAACATGAAGCGCCACAGCTATGAAATCACTCATTGAGGCGATAGTGAAAGTCGTCAAAGGAATTATGCCACAGGTTCAGATCTTATCAAAGTGCCATTAAAAATCATTCCTTCAGGTTCAGATCTTCCACTTATCATGCTGATCTACAGATTCACTCCATTCAAGTCAAGAGTTGCCAGTCCCGCAGAGCTACTCAATCAGAGAAAATATAAATATCTGATTCCAGTGAAGCATCGGTTAAGTGTACAACAAGAAAGAGCACTGGAATCTTTGCTTTCATCAAAGCAAACTTCAGTGGATCATAACAATCAACATGCAAAAGAGAAAGATGAGCATCATGAGCTATAAGAGTTGCAGAGAGTCTGGTTTAAGGAGCCTACCGCTAACTGGAAACAAGCAACAATTATCGACAGACCTTCAGACAGTCCAAGATCATGCATCATTCAAGATGATGCAGGCACTTGTTTTCAACGGACAAGTAAGCATGTAAGACCTGCCACTGTGCCAATTAACGATGGCACTAAAGAACACACCGAACATAAAACCGAAAGCGATCAGCATGAAGATCTGGGCTCAAAACAACACTTCCTGGCCATGTCATTGCGAGAAGTGGGCGAATCAGCAGGAAACCAACCTAATGTTATTATTTTGTGTAATTTGTGTACCGGTATGTGTTTTGTTCAATTGGAAACAAGGAAGGTGTTGCATTTAAAAGTAAGTTATTTTAAATTAGCTCAATCTTAACTCGACGATATTTCTAAATTGAGAGACCTGCTTTGGAGAATCGACGCGGCCGCGTATAACGACAAAAAATTGGCTATGACGAAAGCTGTGGTTATATCGCGGTTCCACTGTAACTTATTTTCGCTTATTTATGCTAATAAATGTGATGAAAAGGTCAATTTTGAACGGGGAGGAACATTTAAATGTGAGTGGTGAGTGATCGTGAATAGAGAAAAATCAGATGAGCCCCTGCACGAGCATTAAGGAATGTCATCTCTTGTATGGCGCTTCAATACAAACTCTCTGTTTTGTTTTGATTTTAGGAGATAAACATTAGTGCTACTACTCACAACAATGGCACCCTAAAAAAACTAAAACAACAACAATAATACCTGTAGGAGGGCATTGCCCCAATTGTGCGTTCAATGAAGCTTATCCATGACCTGGGGCCCTGTTTGCCGCTAAAAAGTGGAAATATTGCGGTATGTTGAATGCACGTACATACTAGATGACATGATGATATATAAAATATACCGAGTGATTAGACTAATTGCTTAACGGAATAAGTAAAAGATGCGTATCTTACTTCTATAGAGAGAGAGAGCTTGTATTGTGCAGTTGCCAAACAAAAGAGTACTTTCGTTTCTCTGTATATTACGATCAATTTTAAAGTAATAATTACAGAATATATTGTAGCTAGTATACAGCGAAGGCAGAAGAGTTAACGGAAAAATTTTGTGATGAATTTCTGAGGAAACACTAAAATAGAAAAGAATAATGAGAAAACTTTTAAAAAGAAAGGGAGCTTATATCGGATTGTATAATCAACAATGAAAATAATTATGCATTGCTTGAGAAAAAAAAAAAAAAAAAAACCCCGCATGTTTGGGGAGAATCTCCAACTAATGAGCGCACATTTCAGTAAAATTTCACACAAAGTACAAAACAACTTTAGTATTTTATCCTTCTTATCTCAATATCTGTCAGTTGTTAGAAGGCTGAGCAGATAATTAAGAGAAAACAGTGAGTTATACAATATATTACAGGCGCCTACATGCATAATTATGAGTGCTATAATCACAGTCGCCAATAATGGACTCCCCTTGAGGTGTGAGGCTCGTAGAAATTGTTACTTAGCTACCACTGTACGTTAATCCGCATTGGAATCGGCCCTAGGTCCCTGAACGTATGACGATATGTAATTATGTTGTTTTTTTTGTTTTTTGTTTCTTTAATTGGTACTTGAACTGTGTGGGACCTTAAAATTTGTCAATGTGTTTTTTGCTATATTGTTCACAACATGCAATTTGCAAATAAATGGCATACTTCAGTTCGAATCAAAATTAACTCAAATGTTAAGAAAGGAGAACAGAAATTCAAATCACAAAAATATATTTTATTAGTCAGCAAAAATTCAGTCTTAAAATTTTTTTGTTTTTAAATTGTAAAAAATAAGAAATCCACAACCAGTGATATGCCAATTAACAAGGAATGTAACAGCACTGGAATAAAATTCTACCAAAATGGTTTAATATCAACAATAGTTGAATAATAAAACCCAGTATATTGCATTGTAAAATGCGTTCAGAAATAATGCCTATGTTGCATATGAAGAGTATTTTGTAATCAACAAGTAATTATAAGAATATCAGATCTATGTATACATATTACAACCATGTGAACCAAATTGGTTAGTCAGTAAAATATAAATGGTGAAAGTATCAACCAAAAGTAAGATTTCAAATAAAAAACAAGACATGAAACATGAGATTATATCGGCTGCTGCTTGTAATAATAATTACAGCTTGATTTTTCGTTTATGATATTTAAAGAATGTTGGCTACATTATATTATAACAGATGAACAGTGGTTAGTTTGCTGACATCAGAGCACTCCACGAGAATCACCGTCATTATTCTCCCACGAATTAACTCGTTCGATCAACGCAGCGATCAGAGCCCACATGACAACACCGCAAACCAAGGAGAAGATGACCAGACGCTCTGTCCACTTTGAGTATTTACGAGCGCTTTCTTGATCTCCTGACTGGACCCCTTTGAGGAATTCACGCTCACATCGCCAGGCACACACCACAGCCGCTATTCCGGTTGGAAAGAAAAGGAAAATTGAGAGCACTGAGAGGATCTTGAGGATGGAAACCCTGCGCTGCCTCAGCTCCGGCTCCTCCATGTTGAGGTCGCGATGGTCCCTGTTGGGGGCAATGATCACCTTGGAGCCATCAGTTCGTGTCAGCACGACGGGAGTGTTGGAACGAATTCCCAGCTGAGAAGAAGCAATGGAGACGCTGCGCATGGAAGCATTGTCAGCAACAAAGGCAGGGTTCACTCGACCGACACTGATTGACGAGACATCGGAAAGGACTGAGTGGGGACGAGGAGACAGGTGCTCATGCCTCACCAGTCCAGAAACGTCGTGCTCCTTTGGATGAGAAGTCATCTGAAATTGAATGACAAAGATAAAACATTTGAGTTCATGAGACCTCTATATCGTGAGACATGAATTATCTTACGAATCTCTGAGATCTGCTCTGAAACAATTCTTCTGCCTGGTTCGGACTGTCTGAGAATGGATTTCAACCAAACTATCAGTTTACAAGTGTAAATGCAAGTAAAAGATTAAGCTGTTAATTAGTGCATATCATATTGTGTTGGCTATATGCGCAGTGCGCTAAGGCAGAGGCTGAGATCATGTCATTTTGAATGTTCTTTGATATTGCTGAAAATGCGTTTTTAAATGTAATACTAGTAAATGAAATGAAATGTCAGTTTCACTGTACCTAGACGCGAATTCCACAAAAATCCCTTGTAAACCGGGGAAGTGTGTCGGCGCGGAACCCATATTTAAGTAATGCTTAAAACAACAGGCTGCATAGCCAGAAGAACCTGCATGGTGTCAGTTCAATTTAAGATAGGCCTACTCTATGCTTGGTACATTTACAGCATTATAGAGATTGAGTGACACCAGCCATTAATACCATAGCTCATAAGAAGCGACTTACATAATTATTATGGTGGCTCTGAGTGCGTGGCTGTGCATTTAAGGCTGCGCAGGGATTAAATTCTCTTACACGGCTGCTAATTGATTTAATGTTCAATTATAGAGAATATTTGAAGCAGCCTCATAAAGTCTAAGTCATAGTTTGTACATTTCCATAGCATGGTTGCTGATAGTATACAATGTAGTGTATTGCGTCTTGTGCGCTTATAATCTTCACTCATGCAGTTGGGGGAAAATATTCTTGCGCTGATAAAGAGTTTGACTCATGAAATCGACGAGCAGCGAGCTTTCTGTGTAAAACATGCCGTTTATCAATTTTTCTGAATTGAATCAAAACAACTTGTTCAAATCTGAGACTGCTGACACTGCCTGTAACAGATAAAATGAGATGTCAGTACAGAGCTTGCTGCTATAAATACCTTGGCGCTAGTGGGTGTGTATATATTAATATAAAGTAATATATTTCTGGTTTGAAAAAGGTTGGATGCGCGTTTAATTAGGAGGGTGCTTATCATCAAGTACAATACGGTACCGTATGTGAGGCTCCACTGCAAACCCCAGATATATATTGTAATGTAATAGAGTCTTTGTTCATTGATTCTCACTAACAGTTTACCAGTGCTAGCCAGGTTCAGGTTCAGGTTGATTGGATTAAAGTGCCTTTGTTTCCGCACTGTTACCAATTGGATACAATCTGACGTTCGAGTTTCTCTTTTTATATATCTTCTATTTCTAAAAGATATACATTCAGCATTGAATTTACATTCACAGGTTCAGGTTCAGGTTAATTGGATTAAAGTGCCTTTGTTTCGGCACTGTTACAATCTGACGTTCGAGTTTCTCTTTATTTATATCTTCTATTTCTAAAAGATATAACCTCATAAATAATACAGTAATAACTGAAATAAAACTAAACTGGAATAACCAGCCAAATAATAAGCCCTACTTCCCTCCCCCCTTCCCCACAACAGAACAAAATGATAAATGAAGAAATAAATAAATGAATAGATAAATAAAGAATAAAGATAAAAATAAAAAGAGAAACACATAAAATGAATAAATAAATGACCAGAAGATACTCGTTGCTCTACTCATTCATAGTGCGAGAGGACGCCGCCTGGTAGCCCTCCACGTAAAATGACCGATGTAGAAGCAAGTTGTAAAGTAACATAAGCATCAGCACTAGCTTGCTACTGACTAGATCATTGGCCTACAAATCTACGCGGTGGTGGTGATAATATCGATCAATACTTGAGTAGGCTTTCTAATATTATAATTACGTTAAAGTAGACTAGTATGTTTGGAAAGATAACAATATACTGCTACAGGCAATCTATGTTATTTTTAAGGATATTAAAACCCCAAATGTTCCGTCCTCTTATTCCACTAAAAATTAAGAAAGTACATGATTAGTGCGCTCAAGAGAACAAAATATCCACTCAACGAAACTGACCAGGCAGCCAACACGAATAAATGATTAGTCACACTTTGCAACGAAACTACATGATACCGAGATAATTGTTCATTACAGTTTTATGAGCGTTATGTTAGTTCGAAAAAATATAGTGAAGCAATTAAATGTCTTAATTCTTGGTTCAAATGAAATTTAAACTCAAATTAAAATCAAATTAACAAATACGAATATTAAGTAAGATGAGTTATACTAGCTCTGTATTTGTCGCCATCTTGTCGGAAGAAAGGTGGATTTCGCATCACCGGCTGCACAATGTCTGCGCCTGGAGGGTTACCTCGTAGAATAATCAAGGTTTGAATGATTAATCAGTGTAAATATATAATACACTGACATTCCCTATGATGTCTAATGGTGTTCACGATAACGCTTTCCCCCCTCTGATCAGTTCAAACGACTCCACAGTAACAGTTCGATTCCTATTCACTCAGTCATTGTAACTTAGTGTAACTGTTGATATGTGTGGTGTAAGTCTTAAGTCTTTCGCACTAAATAAGAAAGACAAGTCTGATTATTATTATGATTATTATCGATTATTCCAAATCTTTAAGTTTTGAGCATAAACTAATGAAAATATTCTTGAGAGGACCAATCATTCGATCACTGAATGAGTGAATGACCGAGTGAGTGAGACTGACTCATGGAGTAGGTATCATATGTCACATAATTTAGGTATGTGCACATTGCGCCGTGCGTAAGTGATCGCCCCGTCGCTGAGCCATGGTGCCGGCTTCTCGCGTTTGTAGCGCTGCGCCGTCGATGGGTGTAATCAATTAAAGTTTTCGGGCATTTATAATCGGATTTAAGCAAAAGCAAAGTGAGTTTTTTGAAGTAAATTGGACGCCCTTTCAGATGAGCATAATATTTTAAGATCACACAACGTCTTCTATGGTTTTGCATCGATTGAAAACTGCTAAAATTTTACTCGCCATGGATACTTTTTTTTTATTAATCGAACAAATGCGGACACAATACCAGTGATAGGTCATCCTATTAAGTATCTTAGTGTGAAATTTCAAGTCTGTAAACCCATTTATTAACATTTATTTCGCGATTTAGTGAGGGCACCCTCCTGCTGACCGGGCTCCGATCACGGCGGCTCTCGCGCCCCTATTATCACCCACTTCCTGTGTATTTTCCTCTGCTGCATTGGGCTATGAATCGATCTTTTTTGGGCCTGTAAACTAATTTCCAAAGTTGTCTGTGCATGGAATTTTGCTAAATAATATATTTAAAACATATTTTGAAGATTTGAAACTTTAAATAAGTGATTAATCTTCATCTACATGTATTTTAGCTGAGTCATATATCTCAGGTATGACTTACTTAGTGACAGTCAGTGGTTGCAAGCTCTGTGACTATTAATATGTTTATAAATGGTTCTCACTAACTAAGAAATTTTGATAATTAATGTGGATAATGAATATACTTATAAATTATATTAATTAATACTTTAAAAGAAACATTCAGAATAAGTTTCAAGAGGCATCGCACATGCAGACAGCTCGCTTGCTTGTCGATTTCACAGAGGTGAATTCCTTATCAGCGTAAAAAAATTATTTTTCCCCAACTGCATGAGTCGTAGATTATAAGCCCAAGGTGCAAGGACAGTAATGTGCACTTTGTGCTACATTGTACACTTTCAACAAACATGATTTGAAAATGTACAAACTTAGTAACTTCATGAGGCGCAAGTCAGTTCATGGAAATTGTTCTTTAGAAAGTTTGAAATGATTCAAGTTGCTGGATCGCCAAGTACATGAACTAGTCTATATTAACTGTACATGTCTGATCATTTTCAAACATGGTTCAAGGTCGAGAAAGTGATGAAATTCAGTGCTGCTTGTGGTTCACACGAAAACTGCAATTGACAAAGCTGTCACGTGTTGAAAAATAAGTACTAAAGGAGATAGTCAAGAACGCGTGGTTACGTCACTTTTGCATGATGACTGAAGAGATTCAAGGGCATAGAATTGTGTTTATTTAAAACAAATCAGACTGCTGATAGCACATAGCACATTGTTGACATTGTGGGGGTGTTAACATTTAGTTATCAGTGTAATTGACATCGCTCAGCTTCAGTGAGCAGCGCTTGTGTGCGGAATGGCTGTGTGCTACGCTCACTGTGCGCTCGAAACGGACACTTCAATTTTACACTATCCATGTTTTTACTATCCGTGCTGAAACACGGATAACGGATAGTACTGAACACCCCCAATATCTGACGGATCGCGGATATGGATATCCGCCCAGCCCTAATTTTATTACACACTCAACATTGAACGAAGCAAGAATTATTAGTGTGATTTTACAGATTATTCAACTTGAACTCATTATTATGGTAGACTAGATCTATCACTGTTGTCGGCCTTTGAAGGTCATTCAAAGCTCAATGCGATGCTGTAACCCACTGGTTTTTATTAGAGCTGTTTGAATAGTGCTTCAACACAGATAACGGGTATCCGTGTTACTTATTTCCGACGAGCACGGATAGTAAGTTATGCCCAAACACGTTATCCTCTTTGAATTATTGGTTCAATAATAATGATCCTTCAACCTATACTCATTATTATAGTAGACATACTATAGCTTTCATTGTTATATGCCTTTAAAGACCATTTAAAGCTGATTCCAATGCTGCAAACCTTTTATTTCTATCTTGAATAAATGCTGAGATACAGTTCTTTGTGGGACCTTACACTCGGTCGACTCTTTGAATTAAACCCCAAAAAACGACAGAGTCCCTCTCTCTGATCGCTATGCTGCATACGACAGCGGCTACTTGAAGAAGATCGCCCTATTCATTCTGATTAGTAAATTTTAGAATGCCGAGGCCTAACCTGATCAGGATCATTAAATTAAATTTTGGATTACAAAATTTTTCATGGTACTTATCCTGAGGATTACAACCAATATAATTTTATTTTTGACCCTGTCCTTCCTGGGGCCCACACGCACAGAATATTTCCTGTTGCAGACCTTGAAATCTGAGGCGAGCGATCGTTCACGCTCGCCTTCGCTCGCCTGAAATCATTTTGAGGCGAGCTGTCGATCGCTCTCCTCGGCCCTAACATATCACTCACCTGACGAGCGCCTGGAAACCGCGCGCTTTCAACTTCGCTCGTTTAAGTCTGGTGCGTTATGTGCCATGTGAGACCAAAGCGATGTTTGGAGTGCAATAGAGCGTTGTCTCATTTCCTTGCCGCTCATCGTGAGGTATTGGGGAGTGCTTGAGATACGAGCTGATGTGCGCTCTACATTAGTTTCGCTTCTCACTAATCATAGTGAACTGAACTCACTGCCGAGAAAGACGCCCAGTTTCTCGACTTAGAAATAATACCTAAACAATGTCGAATTTCGTCCAACTCTCGACATTTGAGGGTTGGGATTTCCCTTGTTTTGGGACGAAACTCAGGAAGAATAGCAAGGGGCAAAATATAGTATATGAAGTCAATGCATTAAAATGCTGATTGATGTGTCCTTGTTTTTATCTTAATTAAGAATGGCATCCTTGCTCTCTTTACACTCCTCAAGCACTCCCCTGGATGATTCCTATTGTATGTATTGTGCATACTGTTCAATATAGTGGGGTATTTAGCTTCTAAAAAAACAGCTCGCCTGGGCAAATTTATGTGAGCTATAAACAGCTCACCTGGGATTTCTAGATTTCAAGATCTGCTGTTGTATCTTATCTAGCGCTAGATCATGCATCTACCAATTGATATTCTTTTCTCTTGAATGATTGTTTAATTTTCTTCCAGGAAACCCAACGTTTGAAAGCGGAACCAGTTCCAGGAATTGAAGCCACTCCGGACGAGAGCA
Source organism: Capitella teleta (assembly GCA_000328365.1). Taxonomy (NCBI): domain Eukaryota; kingdom Metazoa; phylum Annelida; class Polychaeta; family Capitellidae; genus Capitella; species Capitella teleta. The sequence continues at coordinate 78,250 of KB308897.1, read as the reverse complement.
ATGCACGATATTTTCATGTTATAGTCAACGGGCCGAAAGATGTGAGATGTGCGCCTTGCTCCCTCATGCCCCCTCTCACCTCTTGTTTCCCTTGCAGTCTCCATATGAAGGCGGAACATTCAAGTTAGAATTATTTCTCCCTGAAGAATACCCAATGCTCGCACCCAAAGTTCGATTCATGACTAAAATCTATCACCCAAATATTGATAAACTGGGCAGGATATGCCTGGATATTCTCAAAGGTCAGTTGTGCTTACTTTGTTGCGCTTACTTTGTTGTGCTGCAAATGGCACTGCATCTTGTGAAAAGCTCATTGAGATCTTGGTGTTAAATAGTTGACGATGTGTCACTTTCTTCTGATGATTGCCAGTCATCTCATGAATGCGCAAATTTTACAATATTTCTCATGATTGTGAATTTGCGTCTCGGTTACATGCGTGTGGCTCTTAATTATGTAATCCATGAAACAGTCTGCATTGTAAGAAAAATGGCGTCAAGTGACAGCTCAATGAAAGATACTCTCAGTCAAGGCTGCTGTAAGTCACGCTAATGGATTTAATGCCCATGAAGATCATTTTAATCAGCTTCTGGCACTGCTTTATACTTGCTCTGTGCACTGTGCTCTTTTACAGTTCAAGATACAGAGCTTGTTTACGACTATAAATGGATTGGTACTAGTGTTTGTTTACACAAATTAATCAACACTTGGTTTGGAAAAAGTGGGGTTGCGTTTCTGAGCCCACCCAGCATTTATTGTGATTAGTCGATCCAACACAGAGTGGTGACATGCCTGAAAGTAGCCTTGAATGTCTCTTTGCCTGCAGAGAAGTGGAGTCCAGCGCTGCAGATCCGCACAGTACTCCTGTCCATCCAGGCGTTGCTCAGCGCCCCCAACCCAGATGACCCCCTTGCCAACGATGTTGCAGAACAATGGAAGATAGACGAAGTGCGAGCCATCAGCACAGGTCAGTAGTATCCATGGCAACTGAAGAGTATTATTGCATTGTTTCAATCGTTTCAGCGCGTGAATGGACAGAAAAGTTTGCTCGGAAATGACGTCACTAGTGCGGATTGAATAGCTCTGTCTGTGTTTATGAATAGTCAAGGTTCTTTGAAAGCTAGAAAAAGGTTCACTCTTCTCTGGAGTGATCAGATGGCTTTTTCTTTATGGACGATTTAAAACAAAAAACATTTTTGTACATAGGTTTCAGCAAATATAAATAAACATAAAAGACACATTGGTTTTACCGGTAATGGTATCTCAGCCCCCTCCCTCCTCCTCTTTTGCACACTGAACAATGATTTCAACAAAAACAAAATCTTGTTTCTCACATTCCTGTCTTTTCACCTTAACGAAAATTCTGACATCGCTGCCTGTTTTATTCTTTTTCATTGTTTTTTGTTTCATTTTCTCTTCTTTTTTTCTCCCTTTTTTTTTTTTCTTGGGTTTGACGCAGCCTCCCTCTGGTTGCTCACTCCTGCTCTCTACCACTCCAGTATGATATCAAAGTTTTTACAAATAAAAACATTGAAACCATTCTCGTTTCTTGCAATCTTCTTTTTAGTTATATCAGATGTACGATTGACCCCATGTGACTCACAATCAGGATTCTGTCTCAATATAAAGGGTGATTCATAAGTCTTAACAGTATATTGGAAATTTTCTATGTTGTGTAAAGTGTTGCAAAAAACAGGGTTTTTTTTCTCTCACCTTATGATTGTTACTCGATTCACTGAATCACATTACAATGACATTGACAGCAATTACATTCAATGTACATAATGTAATTGCTGAGCACCATTGATTGTAATTCAGCAAAAAAAAAAAAAAAAAAAAAAAAAAAAAATATGCTAAAGTTATACTATTCAGTGCACTGTAGTATGACATGGAATAAAACA
>KB308897.1:49529-76301 GCA_000328365.1 Capitella teleta | reverse complement strand
CACTGCCGAAGGGGGTGGGGGGGGAGGGTTGTTCGCCATCCACCCGGCGGCCTCACTCCCATTGAAGGAATCTGAGAGGAAATGACCCTCAAATACGTAGTATTACAATAATTACGTACTAGCTAGTATATATACATATAGGGGGCCTACTTAGTACTTACAAGTAGGGGCCTACATAATATTCACGCTTTCCCGCAAATTTAGATTCCACGAGACTGAACGCTATATAAGGTCTAAGTTACTAGTATACTGTTTATAGGACTACTTAAATGCTGAGGCATTTTAATGGTTAGGACTTATAAGATAAATGTCAACTTCAGAAATTAGAATTAGTTTAGGACAGTTCAGCGAGACGCCAGACTGCCCGGGGAAAGGGTATGTTCTGTGGCCCAGGGGGCATTCATTAAATTAATTCGCACGTGATTTGGGATCTCGCTGATAGAGCGTTCAGCGGTGCGTGAAACCCTATTGTGCAAGTCAGCCGCTGCACGAGTGGCCCCACTGGTCGCTTTTATTAATTAATAACTATAGGAAGATACTAGTAGGCGCCGTTATATACCGGTATAGGCCTAAGCGTGTACAAGCTTTGACTCCCACCACGTGTGTTTGTTTACATTAACTTGTCATCCAGCTGAGGGCATTGTTGAGTTAATCAAGCGAGTAAGTTGAACTTTCGTAGTACGTAATATATACTCCGCGTCTGGTGATTTTGTTGGATCAATGTTAATCAATGGAAATATTTATTGTGATTTCATAGTTTTTGGTGATCCTAGAGGTGTGTTTATGTGAAGATCCGTTGCGTTTATCTTAATTTGAGGATCTTGAATGAGCGATATTATAGTATTTCTTCATTCCAGCGTGGTGAGATCAGAGGTGCGTTATGATCTGAATAATTCAATGAGCTGCATGTCAAGTCATAACGTTGCATGGAGGAGCGATTTCTTCCCCTTTGTTCCGCCCGGCATTTAAGCATGGTTTGCTTTGAGAATCATGAGCCGTTCGCTGCACAGCAATACTTAATAATCAATTATTGACAAATTGGGACATATGTTAATGTTTGCTCAAATTCAGTCAATCAATGAATCACTCATTTTTTAACCTCTAAAAACATGCCCCTTTAATTCGTAAAGTTGTTTGTAGCTAAACTTTATACCACTATTCACACCTTTGCCTATTGTTGGATAAAGCTGTCTCAACTGATTGCTCGACTCGGAGCGTCCAATCAGCGTCATTCATACCTTTCTCGAAGTTGACAGCGAGCCGTTCTCAGACTAACTCCTGAATCCTATTCGTGCTTACAATAGGTGTCAAAACAAAGACGCACAGCCTCATTTAATGCGTTCCTTTGGGGTCGGCATTGTTCAAAGACATGCAAAGATTACAGAAATCTACAAAGTGTTTCTGATCTTTTTAAATCAGCAATATCAGAGAAAATATGATTAGGCACCCAAGACTTCACATACATATACACCACACCCCCTTGTCATTGAGAATCTTTACACTGAAAAAATCGAGGGTTGTGAAAAATCCGTGTACGTTCTCCTTCTACATAACATTAGCCACAGAAAAAAAAACTTTTTCACTCATTTGCTTATAATTCTGAAATCTGCTTTCAGTTTATAGAATGTCTGAAGTTGTGAAGAAGATTCGAACGGAGGATGGCGGTGAAGCCAGTACCTCCGTATCATCCGAAGCTGACAGTCCCACGCGTAAAGTTGCTGCTCCAGAAAGTGACAAGCGTCTGCAGGAGAAAGATTGCGGGATAACAGAATACATTAGCCAACACAAGGGATTCAGTGGAGTCATCAAACAGAGGTTTCTTCACTAACTAAATCTTCATTTATCATTTATTATTTATTATTTATTTATTATTCATTTATTCATTTCTTCCGTTCCAGGTATTCTGATTTTCAGGTGAATGAAGTTGGATTAGATGGGTCTGTTGTGCACCTCACGGATGTCAGCGCCCCCAAGTGTGACGTCAAAGAAGCAGAGGAACCTCAGGATGAGACTCCGTCTGTTCTCAGTGAAGAGCAGCTCAAAGAATTAAGGGCTCTTTCTGAGGGCAAAGATGCCGACGCCAGTGTGTTCATCAGGGTTGGAGATGACAAAGCGGAGCGGAGTCTGGTGCATAAAGCCATCCGCTCTCTCTTCTCCAATCTTGACAGTTTGACTGAAGAAGATGAATCTGGTGCCAGGGTCATTAAGGTCATTGTGGCTAATCATAAAAAGTGTAAAGGTCAGGGTCAAAACTTGAGGTCATTTGAGCTTCGTTCAAAAAAATCTTTTATCTGCAGATAAACGTTTCCTTCGCAATAATTGGCCGTCCACTCGCCCGGTATATTGTCACTTTGTGCTCTACAAAGAGAACAAGGACACCATGGAGGCCGTCAATGTTCTTGCAAAACTCTCAAAGTCAGTGAAATTGCATGGTTTTTTTTCCAATGAGAATGGTTGTTGGTTTTTAGGTTGCGCGCAGGGAACTTCCTCTATGCTGGAGTCAAGGACAAACGAGCGAAAACTTCACAAAAAATTTCAATTCACAAGTGAGGGTGTGAAGCGTTGAGGAAATTAGGTTATTTATTTATTTGTTGTTTTTCTTCAGAGTGACAGCCACAAGAATTTACGGATTGAATAAGATTTTGAGAGGTATGCGTGTTGGAAATTTTGAGTGAGTGAAATATTATTTGCGATTTTTCCTTATATTGTTGCATTCTCAAAGGTATTGTAAGAATGCACTCAAGCTGGGAGATCACCGTGGCAACAGATTTAACATCGTTCTCAGGTGAAACAAATCTTGATTATTTCACATCCCCGCTGTTTGAATTTGTCTTGAAAACATGGAATAAGAAGCGAGAAATTGAATTGAATTGTGACATTTTTCAGAAATGTCACAGGATCGGATGCTCAGATTCAGGAAGGGATGACCTCATTGAAAGCGCATGGTTTCATCAATTACTACGGCATGCAGCGTTTTGGCACCACATGCGTCCCCACGCACCACATTGGAAGGTGATTGACCTCTGAACTCCAATCGTAAATTCTGCTCCTTGTCTCAAAACAGAGCGATTCTGAAGCAGAAATGGCAGGAGGCGGTCGATCTGATCCTGCAACCCAAAGAGGGCGGCCGTCAGTATTAATTGATTATTGCTCGTTGCATGATTGAATTTCATCAGATCATCCATGCATCGCTGAAGCATGCTCAATTTGGATGGAGTCCAGGGATGCCAAGAGGGCTCTCGAGGCGATGGGCAACCACCACTGCCTAGAGCGCCACCTGTTGGTCGGCTTGAACACACACGGCACGCAGAATCTTGTCAATGCCTTGACGACTGTCGGTGTTTTTTGTTGTTGTTGAGATTGTTGACCTTGATTTGACCTTTTGTAGATCCCGAGATACTCGCGTCAGATGTACATTCATTCTTATCAGAGTTACGTCTGGAACTGCATGACGTCCCGAAGAATCAGCCAATTGGGCATGAAACCAGTCGTGGGAGATTTGGTCAAAATTCCCTCAACGGAGAATGGTTTGTGTTTGGAGTATAATTTGTCATTTTTAATGACTGATTTCTGCAGGTGTGAGCAGCAGGGATTCCATTCGCATCTTGACGCCTGATGACGTGGCAGACTTCCACATAACAGATGTTGTCCTGCCTCTGCCTGGCCATGATGTGCAGCTGCCAGGGAATGAGGTCAGCGATTGGTATCTGCAGCTGCTGGCGGCTGATGAACTTAGCATGCAACACTTCAAGCACAAAGTCAGGTCAGATGGCATCTCAACTCTTCATTCTGGTTTTCAATTTATTCTTATGTAGAATTGCATAAAAAACTCTGAGCATTATTCCTGAAATGTCTCTGCTAAATTAAATCTCTCATTATGCAAATGCTGATTGTAATTTGGATTGTGCGTTTGCAGGGATTACTGTATGCCAGGGGAACAGCGTCACATTGTTGTGTCACCCGGGGAACTTGAGTGGAGTACTGTTCACTACAATGACGTTACGCTTCCCTTGACTCTCAGTGACGCCGAACGTCTCGATGGGAAGACCTTGCCACCCCCCCTCACAGGTCTGTCAACTTTTTGGCTTCATAGACATTTCGTCAAGTGCCGCATATCTTTAAGCGCAGTTAAAATATTGGTTGCAAATTTTGCAGGAATAATTTCAAATGTGTAACCTGTTAAGGTGGCATCTGGGCACTGGCTAAATTGGTTAATTACCTACAAATGTCTGGGAAGCTGCCATGGGTCTGGTGTATCCTTCGTCAATATGTCATAATTATGAATTTGAATCCATTTGATTTGTCTTTTACACGGTTCACTTTGTGCCTACAAGTACACACGTATCTCGACTTCAGCCTCTGGCTAAATTCTTAGATTTGCTGTCTTTAAATTGAATTATTTCTGCCGCTAGCTCTGAAGACACAAATCTGTGAAGTTGATTATTATCAGCCTATGTACGCACTCTTTCACAGTTTCACGTGTAGCCATAGCAACCGCTAATGCAAAGCAATGCAATCTGCAATACATGTCTTCTGTTTATGACTGAAAACTACATATAAATGGATATTGAATGAAGAGACAGGCACAATCCTAATTTGATTGTGTTTGATAGAATTACATTCTCAGAATGTGAATCTAATTGTTACTTGCAGAAGGAAAGTACAAGGCGCTTGTGGTGGAGTTCACTCTGAGCCCCTCGTCATACGCTACGATGGCGCTGAGGGAGATCTTCAAGGAGGACACGTCATCTGCTCACCAGACCACCCTCAATGTCTCTTAATTGCAAAACAACTGATATATATTTCTGGTATTTTGTGTGAATTTTATTCTCCTCTTGGGAGCGTTATGATTACCTCATGATTTGGTTACGTTATGATTTCTTCGTTATTGGGTTACGTTATATTACCTCATGATTTGGTTGCGTTATGATTTCTTCTTTATTTGGTTACGTTATGATTTCTTCTTTATTTGGTTACGTTATGATTACCTCATGATTGGTTTCATTATCTCCTGTGTGTTAGTTGTGCAAACCTTGCCTCATCATAACGCATCAACCTAATTGCCCAAGTGCTTTTTATCAGACTGATGTCGAGCTCTCAAGGAACATTGAAATGAGTTCGTAAGGGAAAGAAGAGAACGTTATGACGTCTCTGATTCAACAGAGACGTTATGATTCGAAGCATTATGATACACTGTTAATGTGCTAGCAATACAAGGAGAATATCCCTCCTTCACCAGATCAGTGGAGCATCACTTTTCCATACAAATAGGGCCCCGGACCATGGATAAGCTTCATTGAACGCATAATTAAGGCAACGCTCTTGTACTATTGTTTTGTTTGAGAGTGCTATGGTTGTGACAGTAGCACTAATGTTTATCTCCTAAAATCAAAACAAAGCAGAGTTTGTATTGAAGCGCCATACAAGAGAGGACATTCCTTAATGCTCGTTCAGGGGCTCATCTGATTTTGCCCTCTTCGCGATCACTCACCACTCACAACCTAATGTCCCACCCCTCATTCAAAATATACTTTGTACTGGATTCCTTGGCATAAATGGGCGCAGAATGATATAGCCAATCCATAGAAGGTCTCTTTTTTTTTTCTTTTTTTTTAATAATTGATCTTAGCAAATTTTAGAGTTTTGTTTTTAACATGAAGTAGATAGACTACTTTTGGTCCAATCTGTATGTTTATTTGATCATATGCAGGCAATAATTATGGCTGCCTTCAACTAGTTCTGGACCTGACATCGCCGAATTTGTCCCTCATAGGCATCTAGAACTGGGTCGATCCACAGTAGGTCTGGCTTCTTCTGCTCGATGACGCATTTGTTGAGTCGTTGGTGCACTGTATCCGATTTGGCGGTTTGTGACACTTGGATCAACTCCACGCTCCGGATATTTCCCTTCAGGAAGCCGTGAGCATTCCCAGAGTGCAGATTTTTCAAACAGTCTGATTGCATTTGCGTAAAGCATTCGTTGGAGTATCATCAATCATCATCGGCTACCAAAGTCATATTGTCTCGGGAGAACTCGAAGGAAAGTTTGGCATGATTCGTGGATTGGCTGCGCAAACGGTTTGAAAATGTGGAGAAGAGACTCTATGTTGGACTCACGTAGACCCCAGCATGGATTAGCCTAAAGATAAAGCCATTTACAGAACAATGTTTTTCTTTTGCACCTAAGTATATATACAGGTACGTGTACTATCATTGATTCAATGATGCATGCATAATCAGTGCCATCGCGCGATGGTTCGGCGAGGTTACAATTTGAACTCATCTGTGTAATTGCTGACGAAAGATCGAAATCTATGGACTATTTTTTTATTGTGGGGACATTCCTTACAGGTTGTAAGTACAATTTCTAGAAGTTGCAGATTAATTTCCAGACTTTCCATTAAAAAATTTTATTTATCGGTCGGGCTGTAGTTATACCAATCCGTGGATATATGGCTTCTTTGTTTATCACCCAGAGTAAGTGTGAAACATGACTATAGAAGCAGGATTAATGGTCCGTTTCTGCTCGTTTGAAAACATATAAAATGCATGTATATCATTTTGTTCGTGAAAAGAACTCTCACAATTTAATGGTGATCAACGTAGCTAACAAAAACTAATGGTGACATTGTATCAAATTGGTTTACCCACTGAAAGAAGTAAAAAAATATAAACAAGTTTTTCTGTTCGTAAAATAAATTTATGGAGCTATATGATGGTATTTGTTCATAAAGCAGGTAAACATGGCCGAAACACTTGATAAAATTCATTGGTTAAATTTGTATCACATGTTTTCAAAATGTATTTTATCTCTCATTTTCTGAGATCATTGGAATTGCTGAAATTGTGAAACTTACTTCAATCAGCTTATCCAAAAGATAGATGTGTTTAAGTGAATGCGTAGTGAATGCGTAGTTTTGATAACCGCAACAAAAGTTGAGACAGGAAACAAATGGGTGATCAGGCGAAATGTTCAGGTGAAAATTATGATCAGGCGAAATGTTAAATCAGTCAACATGGAGAGTGCACCTCTGTTCGAAATGTGTTCGCAAATACGTGTGGCATTATTATTAGTTATTCACACACAACAGACGTAGTATAACAAAATAAAAACAATAAAAGAGTAGAAGAAAGAAAAAAAGAGAAAGATATAAGAGAAAATTACACTAACATGAAAAATAAAAGAACTTTACATTTCGGCAAGAGACGCATGGCCGAATGCATAATTAAGCTATATAAATCTTAAGGTTATAATTAGCCCTCTAATTGTAACACCCCAGAATATAGATATGGAGATGAGCCTCTTTCTGATAGTATACCAGATCCGACATCGCTCACGAAAAGTGGTCATCGCGTCTCCCCTAACTTCCTATTCGCATCGATTATCGCAGATTCCGGTTCCGACAAAAACAGCTAGAAACTCTTAAATTGTGCACAAATTAATAATCTTTTAGCAAACCTGGGCTAAGTTGGATCTTTTTGTTGTTGTATTTTTGCTCACATTATATAGTGTGAATGTTATGTTTGATAGACGTTTATTTTAAATTTCGTGCGAAATTGCGAGAGCCCAGCTAGGGCACACGCTATGACAATTTGTTCACAATGGGGAGATAGGCCGATGTCCCATCTTGTTTAGAAAGAAGCTCATCTCCATATCTATGCCCCAAAAGCCCCGAAAAAAAAAAAAAAAAACATAAATAAAAAATAAATAATAATATTAAACCCGGCGGTATCCGAGCTCAAATGTCAGGAATCAGGATAATCGTTGGTTACATTTTGTGGAACAAAATAAAACTAGGTCCTTTTCTATTCCATTTTTATTTGTTTGTACATGTACTTCCAGGTGGTCAACACAGAGGGCATCAGTCATCAGGTTTGGAACATCCGTGGATATGAGTTTTTAAGGAAAATTTTAAATTAATAATAAAATTAGAACAAATTATATATAGTGGACATTCAAAATATCGAATAATCATTCAGAGATACTCTAGCTAGCATAGATTGATTGCTCACAGAAAAAGCCGCTCAAAGTTGCGTAGCGTTATTTATAGACGAGGATGATTATATATTCCTTACAACCATATCTGACCCGTCCTTATTTGTCTTCCACTCCACCCATGAAATTCTGTTTCTGGGTGATAATTAAGATATTTGGCGGATTGACAGGTTGCTTTTATGGTAATGCTAGATTAAATTAATATACTTCAAGAATTGATACGGTACTTTAGGTTCTTCTAAACCCCACTAAGTCATATACAACCAGTCTACAGCTTTCCAGGATCCAGTTTTTACTCAAACATAAATCTCAACCTCCCACCATGTTGCGGTGACGGACATTGGTTTTCATGTATATTACATGATTCAATAAATCCACAATTAGCACCAATAAATCCTTCCCGTGTTCTAAGCAAATATAAACCGCTTCCAAGTCACCAACAACCAGTACACACCTTTCAAATTTCTACTCTTAAAATATTCCCTATTTCCCAGATTTTTGCGATCACGGACATTGGTTTTCAAATATATTACATTATTCAATCAATTCATAATAAGCAACAAAACAATCCTTCCAGTGCCTGGAGTAGATATACAATAACAATAATTGTTATATATTTAATTGTTAAAGAGAGCGTAATGAGATCAATTAAGGTAAGTCTTTGGCTGCATGCTGGTGCTGCTGACCCCAACAAAATCATTTAGATGGCACTGAACAAAAGAAAAACCTAAGTAGCAGGAATCATAACAAATGACTTATCCTTCAATCATTCGTGACTTTAGCTATATTTTATGATTAAATAATAGGTTAACCTCAATTAATTAAGCATACTTACATATAATCCTACATACCATTACATATTTGTGTCTAAATAAGCACATCAGTTGACTAAACTTGTGGGATCAAAACATGCCAAACTAACCACATATTGATTCAGCTAAACATCTAAAGAAAACATGAAGTCATCATGTCATCTCAGCACATTCATCAACAGATCTTCTTGTGGTTTGTAGCTTCTCAACAGAAGCTACACACGCTTTTATTAATTCACCCATGGGGTCATAATACTTTATGACTCCACCTCTCAAGTTGATTATCTGAAAATGAAATGCTTAGCATTTGCACGGAAGAATTTATCAGCCATGATGAATGAGAAACGTTTAGTCTGAGCTTTGGTCACTAGGAATGCCAGCCATATTAAACGATTGAATTTAAGGGCTCATGCTCATGCATTTAAAGGTTATGCAGGGTGGCATGCAGTGCTCGACATTGTTTATCATAAGGCCCAGAAGTATTACTGCTCTTAGATGCATCATTCTTGCGTAATCTTGCATAATTAATATCAATTACGATTTCTTCAAATGCTAATATCTCGGTCGTTATGCAAGTCTTGAAAATTGCCTAGTATTTATTTAGCATATAATAAATGCTAGATAAATACTATGCAATTTAAGAAATCCCCGTTTGTAATGAGGTTGCTCTAAGATCAAGGTAATTGTGGTAATTAAAAAGCATTTAATTGCTTTACCGATAGCTAATATGAATTTTACATTTTTGTTTCTCACAAGTTGGTGGAACATGTGATTCTGCGAGTCCCAAATAAATTTGTAGGTCGAATGCCGAAGGTCAAGGTCACAGCGATTTATCAATGTTTCGAATTGAAACTCTTCTAACTCAACCAAGTATAGTGAAAAAATTCTATCATGGGGTCATATCGCTGTCATACATTTCATTGATAACTTCTTTCTAAATATTCCTTGATCTCTTGTTATTTTGTAAATGTTTGTATATACTCGTAGAACCAGAGGGCAAAAGCGTGAGGGCAAAGGTCACCATTGATCGTGTCTGATGAGATACAAACACTTAGCAAGCACAATGAATTATAAGCACATTGATCTACCAGCGATCTTTAGGGGTTTGGTATAAATTCAATGGCATCGGCCCTCACATAAAGCATGGGCCCGTTTATTGCTAGATATATGCTCTCACTTCACTGCCGCGCCGAGAAAGTTGAGGGAAAATTTGCATATTTGGTTTATATTTCAATGCCATAAAAATTGATTCGAGGTTTATTCTTGGTAATGATTCCTCGACCAAGTTTGATGAATTGGATCGCTGCTTCTCGACATCAGAAATTTACCAAGCTGTTTAGTTGTCCCTTACATGATTAACTTATCACTCACCTAAATTAACTCTTATGTGTGGATGCTTTTCAAACAGCAAAGTAAAGCGATACGATCTGCTCTCTATTTTACGAAGTCAATAGCCACAATGAAAGTCCCATATTTCATTAATCTCATGCCTCACTGTGGTCTATGGCCAAAATGTTTTTTTCTTTTCGACGAGATATAGAACAAAACTGTCCGAGAATATGATGGACACAGCAGCGGCCCACGAACACCACACAGACGAAGGGCGATGTCCGAAATGTTTGTACCCAATCGAAGATTTATAGGATGCCTTATAGGGGGAACCAAACGGTACTTGGTACAGTATAATGTAACCACATTCCTGCTGTTACAGAATGCATTCTTTGTTTTTATATTTTTCTCTTCTCCTCACCGGCAATCGACAAAGGAGATCCGCCAGTTTCTCGCTTAACTACTTCCATGAAATCGAATTCGCCGCTCAGCGTGGGTTCAACCAGAACTTTGTGCTTGGCTTAAACCGGACGCTTGACCCAAGTGAAGATTTCAACCAGAACGAGACAAAGGTCCAACACTTGAAATATTCATGTACAAGTGTTGATTTTTCCAGCAAAAGTACGCGCAATGATATTTGAATATACCCACCAATTAAAATTGCATCAGTTATTGTTGTATCGATCAGCATTTTGCATAGCTCATTTTAACATATTGTTGTGTTTCTGCGATATGCACAGCTGCAGACATGTTGAAGGTGCATTGAACACAAAAGGCGAATGCGGGATGCCTCGCTTTTATAACCTAATTACCATAGAACATGTTTCACAGTGGAGGGCTGAACGGTGAGGAACCCCGGCGAAAGCAGCAAAATGGAGACACAATCGCCAGTTGACTTGATCAACGACAGAAACCCGGATTACTACGATTTCCCGTGTTATGCAATCATTCTTCCTGCGATTGCGACTTTAGGTGTGTTTGGCAATGCGTTGGGATTCTTCGTTATGTTCCACCCGGAGATGCGGTCCTTCTCCAGCATGCTCATTCACGGTCTGCTCGTCTCAGACTCAGTATACCTCATCTGTGTCATGTTATGCCGGACTCCGGTCAGCTGGTTGATGCACTGGTTCTCTATTTCCACCAGTGAACCTGACTTCTGGAAGTTACTGGACTACGTACAGCGGCTTTACCTCGGTGCTGTTACGTTCAAAGAGATCAGTTGGTGCCTCATAGTGTGGTACACAGTAGTCATTCTCACAGAGCAGCTGTGCGTCTACGTGTGTCCAGTGAAATTATCCAAGTGGTCAAAACTGGCCTCTGCTGTTAAGATTACAATCACAATCCCAATCTTAGCGCTACTCATTCACCTGTTGTCTTTCTTCAAGTTCACTCGAATAGCAGTCAACTACCACGCATTCGACCATAAAATGATCTGTTTGTCCGAATTGTACCGGAGTTCGAAATTCCAAGTGTACGACACCTACATCTACATGATCATCTTCATCTTTATCCCTGCTATGGCCGCTTGTGCTTCCGTGCCTAAGATGCTGTACGCCTACAAAACGAGCAAGTACCCGGACATGACAGCCTACAACCGAACAGCTCACCTGAACCAAGAAATTCCCCTGGGAAGGGTTTTCAAATCTGGACGCTCAACGCACATCGTTTTAGCTCTTTCGGTCGTGTTTTTCGCCTGTCAACTGGTCACCATGCTCATCTACCTCGAGGTGGTCGTTGACCTCGACGTCAACCCACTGTCTGCCAAATGTCACAAATTACCCGTTGATCGAACTTTTGAAAATCAGAGCCCCCATCTTCAGAGAGCTCACTACTTCGTGTCTGTCCTCTATGCGGCCATCAACTTTCCGCTCTTTCTGATTTTCGGTAAAGATTTTCGCGCAACTTTCTTGAAATTGTGCAGCAAATTGCGCAAAACCTATGCTTCATCAGCGACGAGAGATCCTCCGCATTACTCGGCTGCTATGTGTGAAGGCCTCTTTGAAGAACATAGGAGGCGACTGCAAGTTCACTTATGGATGGATAATTACTCAACGTATATATGATTGATATTAATAATTAATTATTAATATTAATTATTAATAATTAGGACACACATCATGATCATTTCGTATCCCACAACGGTGGTCCATAAGTATCAGGTAACCAAATCCAGGCCTTTTGATGAGATACTCTCTGTCCGTATGGCATGAAGGGCGATTTCGTATACAGACGAATGCGAAAGGATACATTGACTCAAATTTGATTGAGTGTATTTCTATTAATAGATACCCCTTTGAGCAACAGCTGGTCTTCGCAGTGTAAGATGATGCCAATAATAAGCCATGAAGTGGTCGTTAGCTTTTGTTTCCTCACCTTATGCCACCAGCACTATATCGTGTGACCGAATCTGTCTGCACCTTCGTGGAGCAATCGAACTTCCTTGCCGTTTCAAACTTTATTTCACCGTCCGTTGGTATCCGCGTTAAATGAGTCTACATTTGTTAAATGTTTTTGTTTTAATGTACCACGTGTAGTCATAATTGTTAATTTTTGTTACCCATTTTACACCGAATAAAATGTTCACGTGACTGTCAACTGGTCCTCTGTTCCGCGCATGCGTTATTTATGCCAACGATGGCTTGCAAATATTATTCCAAAGCGCAAAAATGTCAAACCATTCAATGAAAAAGCATAACACAATGGTGCCTGACCCTAAAAGCAGCATATTGGAATAGAGATGAGCAAGTGCAGCTGGCCTCCACATCATCTATATGCCCATTGGCAAAGTCATCTGGTCATTTGGTCAAAGATGGACATGCGGTAAACCAAGAAGAAACAAATTACATATACAAACATTCTTACGATGGCTCGTTTATGCGCAGGTCTCGATTATGCAAAACTTGTATGGACAACAAAATGACTGTTAGAGATAGCATCGAGTGCCGACTGGAATTGATTAGGGTCTAGGTCGTTCAAGGTGACAGGAGGTCGAATTTGAACCTTAATGAATTCTACACCAAAATGCACGCATCAGGGTGGATTGATTTGCCCCATAAATAAATTTCATTAACATTCATTGCAGATATATGACGGCATTTTCTTATCTATTAATGGGTCTTTGCTATTTTCAATATGCCTCCATTCTGGGTTGTGACGGAGCGACCATGCGCCACAGTCATGTCGTATGACTGCGAATACCGGCCCAACACACACACATGGATATGAAATGAACAGGTTTTTTATTTAAAATTAAATTTATAATTAATAAAAAGTGGTCATAAAAGGTTTAAAATTAGTCATTCGAATATACGATTCGATACTAATTTATGTAAAGGAAATTTGATCACAGAATGCTGCGTTTGAATCTACAAAGGTTAATCACCAGTTTATTTTGATGCATTGCCAGCAGGTGCTGTTTTAAAAAAACACTGAGATTGTTTTATGTTGAAATTATAAGTTTAATGCCAAGTGCACTAGAGTGGGTGCAATTGAGAATAAGAAATAACCAACGACACGGTTATAATTTGATTCCATGTTACCATGGTTACGACTTCCACTCACATAAATCCTGCTATGCTATGTAATTACGAACCGACATTCGGAATTGTTCGTTCATTGCGTCACACAACCTTCAACGAAAATTGATGCTACAATGGAACATTCAACATATTGATGGGTACTTCGTCACATGGAAATGAATGAACTACCAGGCAAGCAAAGTTGTAAAATGATTAATGATTATTATTAGTATTAATATTACAATTAGTGCATTCATATAATATATACACAATATTTTATGACCTAAATACATTCTGGGGCTCTGATCGATCTAATGCAGTGAATTCCGTAGGCGCATATATATAATATATTTCACACCGAGATTGGCGGGCCTAGATCTGTCCATGACGAGTTTAAGGGCTATTACGCCAGGTAAAGTCAAATAGGTGCAGTGCATCTACAGCTAGCGTCTCAACAAACCTTGGGTTGCCATCGTATACAATAGATTAAATGGAATCAGTGATGTGTTATCGCATAAAATATAGTAAATCTTTGCTACACGTTGTCATCGGAATCCTGTGCACATATTGTTCATTGATGAGGGCGGCAATTACGATCGAGTACACCTTCCAATGCACCTTTCAGCAGAAATATCCTCCAGACACGATGTCACAAAAAAAAAAAAAAAAAAAAAAAAAAAAATATCTAACCAAACTAGTTTTTCAACAGTGGCAGAATTTTCGTTTTGGTAGGTCGATAGGTTTGCATGTGGGTAAAAAGACAGGAATTATAATATCACATATAGTGATAAATAGATAAAAGGATATTGTGCACTTCCTGGTACATCACGTGGATGCAACGGGTATCAAACCACTTCCAGAAAAGATGCGTGCTGAACAAAGATTTCCCCAGCCTATACAACAGCTGTGGTGGTTTTTAGGAATGATGAACTTTTATCATCGCTTTCTCCCGAAAGCAGCTTCCGTAACTCCAGCCGCTTCACATTCTTGCTAATTAAAAAAGCTCCTGTTACTCTCCAGTGGTCAGACTCCGATCTGCACGCCTTCAATGCAGTTAAGACTTTGCTGGCCAGTGCTGCAACCCTCAGCCACCCAGAAGAAAAAGCACTCTCGCGCGCTCAAGACTCCTGTCCAGAAATTGCGGTAGCACGTACATCGGTGACATGATATGAATTTAAAAGACATTGTTCTTTCTCAGATCGCCCAGAAAATGCTGTGCTTTGTTTCTCAAGGGCATCCAAGACCCCTGGTTCCTTTCTATAGATATATCACAGACGTCTGGTTTTTGACGGCATACACGATCTCTCGCATACAGTCATCCGGTCCACTCAGGAAGTTATCACGAAACGAATTGTATGGCAGAAGTTGAGGTCAGAAATTGCACGCTGGCGTCGCGAATGTTCCACGTGCCAGGCATCGAAAGTACAGCAACACGTCAGAACTAATGAAGTAATGAAGTAATGTCTCTCGGCGTCCCAAGGGTTCATGTATCTCCTGACTGTCATGGATAGGCACACACGTTCTGATTTCATCTTTCGATCACTCATGTCGTGTCTTGTGAATAGCTTATAATATGGATATATAAACTCTTTTTGTTTTCACAATAAATCATAAGTCTGATGAACCGTCTCTCTTTGGATCTTTACACTCGCCATAGTATCTATATATTGAACACCATCAGTGAAAAATAATAGTACAGGCCATTCAGTCAAAGGAGGTGAAATTGAGAAATCATTGCGTATAAAAAAGTACGTTATGATAGTCGTCGCGTGGTACCAAGAGCTGCAGAATTATGTGATAATCGCGAAGTGGGAAATTGCCATAAAAGCCTCGAGGAAGATATTTGTTCCTCGGATGCAATTGAGTTGAATCGGGAATTTAGACGTAAATCGAACCGAGAGGAAAGGCAACGATTTCCAAGGGCTCGCGATTCTTAGATAAATTGAGGTCAATCGATTTCTACAAGGAAGTTGATTAGGCCTAAAGACACGCTGGTATGCATGTAGCTGATTTAAAAGTCGGCCAAGAAAACGGCTCCTCGCTTCAGCGTTGTGATTATAGGTATAAGCGGACAAGGAAATTTGTCGAAGACCGGATACCGGATATCCGGGAACTCAAAGTACCGGATACCTGGATACGAAATACCGGATTCAGATATCCGCGCATCCCAAGTTGTGATAGCCACCTTCACACATGCCATTAGGTGCTATTATCTTCTATAAGGCATTAGGTGAAATTTGGAGATTTCACGTAATAATCGGGCCCTGGACACGCAGACTATTAGAAAACATACATCATATTATGACTATCATCCACATTAGGTATTCCACTATATTCATATTTGTCTGTTTGTTGCAATTTCAAACAAAATTGCTGGCGAGCTGCAAATATCATTCACGGTCAATTAAACATCCCCAATATATGTGCTGAGGCAAAGCAAAAACTTGAACAATGTGAGGTTCTGGTTGTCGGCTTTTCATTCAAAATATCAAAGAGCATGTGACATGTAATAACTTAGGCCCTCCGCAACGTTCTGTTTCTCACAGTACTTAGGATGACAAGGTAATTTATTTATGCCTATCAAATTTGATTTTTATTATTCAAGTCAAGTGCATGTATTTCAAGAGGAACGAACCTCATTCAATTGTTTGGAAGTGGCTTCTGATACACAACTTCACATTCGTCGTATGTCTTCAACGCATTGTCATCGAATACCTTTCTTTACCATATCTACAATAGGACGTGACAGGAGCCAGCGCGTCATCTCTCATGCGCGGACTCTAGAAGCCCAAATCACTTGATTACTATTTCTATTTTCTAACTAGGCCATTGTGCAATGGTTTAAGACCCAATTAATCACCGGAATCATTCGTATCATTGCACTTACTGCCAGAAACGCCACCAGGTTAGAGGTCAACAGTGTTCATCCCATAACCTACATGTAATCAATTCTAATGTATTGTTTTTCGTGAGATAAGTCGACGGGAAATTTTTGATAAAAATGTTGATTGCAGATCTCTTTAATGATAACTTCTGCATCCATCTGAGAGCTAATATTCTGATAACAAATCAACAACTAAAATGCTCTATTGCTATTTCAATGATTATAAAAAAAAAAAAAAAAAAGTTTATTCAAGTTGAAGTTGGGTATACAATATTAGTACGAGCAATTTGTGTGTAAATATATTGTATTATTTCTTAACAGACCGGGCTTTTCTTTTGAAGAATTTATGTTTTGAGGTTTTCTCGGTGGCCTCCACGAACGGACTCCTGCCTCCGAGCACTGTGTCGACGCTCTTGGGTCGGATGTCCTTCTTGGGTTTCGCTGATTTGTCGTCACTGGGTTGTGCTTCCGCTCTTCCGTTTCGTCGCGCGCGAAGTTTGCTCGTTTGCTGCACCGCTGATTCGGATTTACGAGGTTCATGAAAGAAGTCGACTGAGCCAGAGGTGTCAGTTATACTAACACTGCGCGTCATCTTCATTGGCTGGAGGTCATCGCACTGCAGCAGATCGTCTTCACTTCTGGTCTTGGAGATGAAGGCGAATTTCTCCTTTAATATCATCTGTTGCTGTAGAGAGTCAATGTTGGCGTCCGTCATTTTGAGACTGTCGTGAGTGTGACGGCGTTTCCATGGAAATAGAGGTTTGTCTTTCTCGTTACCCTGCCAACGTCTCAGTAGATTCAGCTGCTTGCCTGCTTTCTTGGCGTGCGCCCGGATGTTCTGTGACGAATCCTGTTTGCTTGTGGATGTTTCAGGGTCGGATGTGACGGTCTCCGAACGCACCTCATAGATGTCGGACTCTGAGAGCGAGCTGAGTCGGGAGTGCGGGGCTTCGTCTGCGCCTCGGCCTTGGCTTTCGTCACCGACACCATTACTATCGAGGACAGAGGCGCACTGAGAATCAACACAATCTGAGTTTTCCTCAAGTTCTTTCACGCTTTGCATGCTGAATAGATTGCCTTCTGAGAACGAAATCGGCATGGCATTCTGAGGAGAGGCGGCGTTCCCCCCACCATCAACGCTAACAATCGAACTGCCATGACGGATTCCATCACTGCTATGTCTTTTATGAACCGGGCTCTTTCTGGTCACGTACATTGGTGTAGATGGACTAGACGCGGCCAACATTGTCCTGGTATTGTTGTCATTGAAATCCGTGGCGCGATTCGTGGGATCCGTGAGGTCACTGAGCAGAGACTCAATCGAGGTCATCGAACCGAGCGATTTCGTATCGACCCCGTTACTTTCTGGCACCAATGTTTTCTCAACGTATTCACTCGTTCCATTTGACGGTTTTTTAACACTGATATTAGTTTTAGATTTACGGCGATCTTTCTCCAATATTTTCATGCGATCGAAAGCCAGATCGAGGACGATGGTGTAGTAATCATCCCATTTGTCGTCTTCATCCATTTCCCGGGCTTTCACGTTGAACAATTCGGTGTCCGCGAGTTTGGCGAGAAGTCCGCTCTTCTCGATTTGTAACTGTGTTTTGGACAGTTGTATTTCATCGACGACGCTTTGCATGCACATCAACTTTTTAAGTAGCTCCTCAGTCCGCTCCTGCAATTCGGCCTTCTCCCGTTTTAATCCATGGTTACAGCCTTTCAGGGTATTCAACTCTTGCCACAAGGTCTCATGTTTGCATTTCACGGTTTTAATTTCACTGAGGATGCGTTCGTTGTTCGTTCTCAGTCTGTTTGCCTCAAACTGTAAGCGCATAATTTCTTTGTTCTTTTCGCCGATCAGAAGGGCGCATTGCTTTTCGTGTTCAGATTTCTCCGACAGCAATAACTTACGCTCCTCGTCCAACATTTGATTCTCGGCGATCAGGTTTTCCGAAGTGTGAATTGCGTGCAGAAGTTTGTTTTTGATGTCTGCAATTTGCGAATCGTACTGACCGCTGAGTTCACTCAACACGCTTCTGTATTCGTTTTCTCGCTCGGCTAGTGTGTTCGCCAGTTTCATTCGTTCAGCGTGCTCATTCGTGAACTTATGCTTCCATTCTTTGGCGCCCTGAGTTAGTTTGTGTAACCGAAGATCTAATTCTTCTTCTATTGTGACATCTCGTTGTGGAAGGAAATCCGAGTAAGAAAACACACTGCTGGTCACGTTTGGGGTCTTTGGTGACAACACTGATGACACACTAGCCCTGGAGCTCACGGAGTCCGAATCGTGACCTATTGGGGATTCCCCTCGAGACACGGACGTTGGAGAAGCAGATCTTGACCCGATACTGGACGGCATCAACGACGCGAAAGTGATCTTCTTTTTGCGCGTCGTGGTTGCATTGGACGCCATTTTGATGTTTTCGATCGAGTTGAAAGACTGATTCATGCGAAGGGGATTCTCATCAATTGGCGACATGAGCAGGTCGGACGACTTGCTCTTCTCCTCCTGCCAGTGGTTGAAGTGCTGAACGACCTCTGGAGTGAGGTGGCCCGTGGACCGCCTCCGGAGCTTCCAGTTTGATGGTTTCATTGCTCTGTAAATAAATAAGTGAAGAGTGTTACAACCTCAAACACCATAGATAAAGTGTTCGGTGCGCATCCTATATCAGTCCACAAGTGATAGACTCGACTGATAAGAGTAAAGCGATTAACTCACCGAGTGGGGCAAGCTTAGCTGTGGTGTGAGGTTCTATGAAATGTTGTATCAATTGCTATACAATCAGACATAAAGATCGATCGATAACCAGCCAATGGTGTTTGAGTACCCATAATGCACTGTGTGGGTGCACATCCTGAATACGATACTAAGTAGATCCGACAAATGAGCACGGCGCAGACGTACTTTCACTCGGCGGTAATTAAATCTGATGGAATTTCTCAGGAATGTTATGGCCGAGACATAATATACTTCTGAAGTATATCGTTTGATTAGATAATCGTCTCACCCACATTGATAACTACATTACATACAGATCAGGCATATCATATCTGCATCGTTAATCAAGTTGTGACACAATTGCGTAATTTGATTATAATTCTATATTCGTATCTATTCGTGCGTTCTCAAGTGTCACAGGTTGCCCTGGATTTACCATTCAACGTATATATATTTATTATTATGTATATATATTACAGTCAGCACAAACCCGAATGACTTTTATAAGATTTTTACTTTTCAAATTTTAACTCCTGCTTCTCTGAATCAGGGCAATAAATCGAACGGCAAATGCAGTGTCATTGGCTCATAATAATAATTATATGCGATGGGATTATCACTATATCAGATGGGATTATCACTATATCAGATGGGATTATCACTATATCAGATGGGATGGTCACTATATCAGATTGGATGGTCACTACAACTCCTTTTGGCTACTTGCTTTCACAACGAGTGTCAACAAATACCTGTCATCGGTATCACCCCTTAACCGAGTTTGACCTCTGACCTATCTTCGTGCTCCTTTTCCGTACTTACTGTGCAATCCATTTTGACGTTTATGCAGCCACACAAAGTAAACGCAACTAAACACAAGAAGACTTATAGCCCTAAGTAACTAATCCGTTTGACGTAGCAATCCTCAGAAGTACGAAATGCTACATATAGCCACTTATGAGGGCATGAGACATCCTTTGTGTATAAGAAGTCAGTAGTCATTCGGCCCCTTTAACCATGGTTACGGTCTCGTGGTTTCTGTGAAAGGGCGAGGACAGGCTCCACTGAGTGGTCTATTATGACTCCATTTGGTGTCAGACTACTGACCAGTTGAATGGATGCTGTGGTCAAATACGTACTGTGGTTTAATAAATGAATGAATCGAAGAAGGAAGTATGGCGTTATGTTATTGGCCAAACTATTTTATCAGTTGATTGCTCTTGCTCTTATCAGTGTCTTATCATTAAACTATTTTGGAGTTGTACCTCTGGAGAGGGGGGGGGGGGTTACATTGGACTGATTCAGTCGGGAATCTATATCTAGGGAACAGCCATCACATATATTATTGTTTCGATAAAATTGCATTATTATTATAACGATTTTAAGCCTTTTTCACTACACATGTAGTTATGGCAATGTTTTTATATTATAGTTATTATGATTACTTTAACCAAAGGCATTGCGCTTAGTGACTGATCAATATATAACAACAATTCAGTACACACTCTCTCTCTCTTCTTTATGCTGCAATCACAACAATAGCTTTCTCAAGCAAAACAATATACAACACGAGTGCGTTTCCTTATTTACGCATTCAATGAAGCTTATCCATGGTCCGGGGCCCTGTTTTGCAACACAAGTGGAATTAACGCCGAATGTTGGGTGTGCTCTATTAATTGAGATAAATCGGCATAAATGTTCATAGATGTTTCACAAAGGAATAGAAATGATAGGAATAGCAGCATGACACATTCAACTACTCTTTTATGCCAAGTATCTATTTCTCTTATCTTAGCGTGCTTGGCACCCTGCGATCTATTTTGTAGCACATTATCAGAAATGCGTAGCACCATTGAAAAGCATTGAGATCACGGACTAGATAGATCACCCGATTCTCATATCTGATTATTATTATATATGCTGAATGTCGCTTCAGAACTATGTGGTTAGAGAATATGTATTTTCACATTATTGAAGCATCAAATAATGTTGACAATAATATATAATTATAGATAGACTACTTAATTTGGCGTACTCTGTATATTCATTATCTGAGCTTGAATTAACCCATCTTCTCCTGATATCGGGGCCTGCACGGGGCACTGGTAGGAAATTTCTGAGACAATAGTCTTCCTTATTATTATATCTGTGGTACCAAACAACGTTCATTAAAGAATCATAAAGACTGTTTGGCATCACAAATTAAAATCACAATCTGGATTGGACCGCAATACAATATATTATATGCTGTGTGTGCGTACATACCACCCCCCCCCCTTGCCAATATGTTTATGACAACGGGGTTTCGCGATTTCAAATCGTGTTTCTCCAAATGATGCGGGAACATTGCAGGGGAGTTCCCAGGAATGTGCATCCTGCATGGTGTTTTGTGACGGATATATTTAAATATCGTCTTCGTACTTGCATGCCTTCGTTACTTATGATAATCATTTCAGAATAATTCCTTGGTCACCTTTATTCGCTCTAACACAACAATTTAATAATTAATATGGTAATAATTTGAGTACTTATTCTGTCAAGTCAAGCGACCATGGGCCAATCAAAGGCCGCTCTAATACTTTGATAATATTTTGCTATTTCCATATTGGCATGAAATGGAAAACACGCACTCCCCCTCCTCCCCTCCTTACCATTCTTAGTTCCTACCCGCGGAGCGAAGACATTAATCGGTACATTTGTGTACGATTTGCCAAAAGCAAGCATTGCATTCAAGCAGGATTTCGTGGAAGTTTGAGGTCTCACGTAATTTCCATTAATTTCTCTTCAAAAATAGATCTAATACTCTCCCCTAGAACGTAGTGAGTTGCGCAGAAATTGCAATTTGCACACATCATATTATGACATTGTACACGCTTTAGTTCATTTTGTCCATTTCGTTATTTCGCGTCAATTCGGTACGCAGATTAATTCCAGTAAGATCAAAGACGATGGATGACATTTGCTTCGTGCTTATTGGTTCTGTGTTTGGTTGCATTATGACTATTTTTAGGTGCAAGCGAATCAGAGGTCAGTTCAGACCGGTGCAACATCATGTATTGTCCTACTGAACAGGTAGTCCTGTGACGCCTATTCCAATCACTTTACCTACCTGGCAATAGGAGTCCTAGTAGGACTACCTATCCTAGCTATGTATAATACATGAATATTATATGTGATTGAAGCTCGAACTACCTGTCCCAGGGGATTATACGTGCTCTGTTACTGGTATGTATAGTTCCACTGGGACCACTATTCCTGATGGTAGAACTATAAATTTATTATGCCATAGGAATAGTACTATTCCTAGCAAATGATGTCCTAGGACTACACAAACCAGGACCGGATTACCTATTCAGGAGACTATAGAGACTACCGACTCAGACACTGAGACAGCATTTCTTGTGGCGACCACGATGGGCTGATTAGACAGAGACATAATGCACGATCGTGCTGTCTCGGTACATGTATTATAAGGTCTTTGGTACGATAATATCCAGACTGCAAGCAACTATGACTGGGCATTATCAATTGCGCATAGGATACACTCACCGTTCGTGCGTCTCAACCAGTGAAACCAATAGCAGCTTTAAAAATACCGTTCGATCAAATCAGAGACTGCAAATTATCCCCTCAACAGAACGAATGAGCCCCTATCGCTATAAATAGGCGGAATGCAGAAACATCCAATGTCAACACACAGCCTGGATACAACCAATGCATAGCCAGGGTTTAAAGCAACTGGATATTAAACGGTATTCATGCAAAACAAATCGATTTATTTTCCTTCTCTGTACATCTGATCTCATACAAGACCCCGCATTGGGGAATAGCGCAGTTGGAATATTAGTCCCATTTTTTGACTCGGAGCACCGAGTAGCTCAGTCGGTTCGACTGGCTGATTGCAATCCTATCCGGGCGTTATGATTTTGAAATATGCGAGCCGTCGCACTACATATATAGCACTAGCCAATAGTCCATTGTAGAAGGAATACTGGTCCCTGCAATCAGAGCATGATTTTCTTTGTAGTCATGTTATTGCATGCAGTCTGGGTTTGCGTGATTGTGATGCAAAAGATAGCATAATGACAGTCAGTTACCGAGATACGCGTGCGTATATAGGTCAGCGTCAGAAGCAGGCAAAACATCCCGAAATGTAAACAACAGAGATCTAAAGTTGTCACATAACGTTTTTGGCGCTGAAAAGTTTTATCGGCGGCTATATACAGTTGATAATATCATTGCGAAGGTTGCCCTCTATACTTTAAAAAAATAATGTAGTATTATATTCTATAATTATAATTCTTCGGTGACTCTGTACGTAGTGCTGCCATGCAACTGCGTCACAAGGCCGGGCGCTGAGTACTATGCTGTCTATGGTAGTGTGCAGGATAAAGAACCATTAGGATTTATCGATAAGAGTAGGGGGAAACCCCGGTCCCGAGCCTTCTGTTCTGGCTCCCATATGACCCGAATGGGTTGGGTGGAGCCGGAAAACCCACCTTGTCTTGACCTGTCATACTGTTTGGCTCAATGGAATACATTTACCTGTATTTAGTCATGAACATGTTTACTAGAGACCTTTTATAATTATAGTATCTGATGTACACCAAAGGCGGCTTCAAGTTCAAACTTCATGGCGGGTGTTGTAATACATCATTATGAATAATGATTATGTTCTCTTAGGACTTGATGAAAACTGACTGAGGAGTTTTGTTCTTTGAAAATAATGCCTCGGTTTGGGGAAAAATAGGGAGAGGAAGAACGGCACGTGATGTCTCAATAAATTAAGTGTTGTGGTGCTCCAGGGAAACACGGGGACCTCCCGGGGAATAAACTATAATGGGGAAAAATTCAGACTGTAAGTATGATGTAAATTATTCTCGAATGCGTTTCTCTTTCTGTGCGTGTTAAGAAATTGCGGGGCGAAGAAGTTGCCTCTTTCGATGGAATGCACCGTGTACACGAGGGCTCAAGCTGAACATAATAGTTACTATAGCTGAATATAAGCCAATGGTATGTATGCATGTATATGGGCCATGAATTAATCATTAACATGGCCATTAATAAATGTGAATTATGAGATAATAGATACCATATCATATTGTGTTTACTTGTTCATGGCCGCCCATTGTGTGGGCGAATTTGGATATTGAAATAAAAGGGAAAAACACAACAATCAAATGATTTGGTATCATAATAATTATTGTACGGTGATTTAATAAATGTTATCATTCTATATACTGCACGCCTTCCATTCGGAATGCTGACACTGCTTATTCTGTTGAAAGCATCTATGCATACTAATGAGCCTCGAAGTGGAATCAATATTGGTTGCGAATGTTTCTTCTGGTCGGGATGAAAGAAGGGAGCGGATGATATGCGTGACACACGTATGCGGTTTCCACGCAAAACCGCAGATACGTTTGATGTACACGTGTACAATGTCCACTTACTCATTAAAGGTTAAAGGTTCCAGTGCAGCAGAGTAAGCGAGGACATTCGCAGTGCGAGATCAGATTTAACTCCATGAACTGTGTTTACATACATTTAGACACTTATTTATATGTTGTGCTCAAAATACTTATTCAAGAAATGTTCCGATTGCAAGAAACTGTACCCACGATCGAGCACATAGATCACGATACGTTTACTCGATATACTTACACGGTGTGATTCTCAGCTATTCATTCGTAATCCTATTGAAAGCCGCATGACCTTATGAGGAGGCGACGAACACCCAAATGAACCGAGGTATCAGTCTAAAACACCGTTTAAAACACCGAAACTCTCGTATGGTTCGTTGCACGACTCTTGTTTACAATTTGAATAAATAACTCTTTATTTTTCCTCTCCTTCTTTTCTATCAAGGTCACTTGTAGCTCGGGAGCAAAGGAGCTCTATGTGTGGTGTGCTATTTAGTACTTGACACTTAATCAAAAAGTACGTGGTTGAAATTCCTGAACATTTTCTACTTCGAGTACACGAAGGATTTATACTAGTTAATAATAATTATCTTTTTTTTTTTAACCTTCTATATAGGAAATTACAGTAAAAGAAAGATCAGCTTCTGATATATGGACAGCTTATATCTTTTTGGTGATTGGCAAATCATAAAGGACCTTGCTGTGTTTAATCAAAGGTATACGAACGCAATTGCCTTCTCTGCGCCAACAAAAGAGACCAGTCATAGTGACATTCCCCTAAGAGAAACTTTACTCATAATTGGTGGAAGATATCGTCCATAACCAAAAGAGAATACTTGATATTTAAAAACCTCTTTGATTTCCTGAGCACTCAGATGTCTGGCAGATCACTCCATTGATTGAAGCCATAAAGATAATAGAGCGAGCAATAGATCCAGTTATGAACGACATGAGCGACTGAGATCTTTATCTCGGTGTTCATGTCGATAATCCTTGAAGTCTGCCGTGGGAGGGGGACTGCAGTCCTGAAATCCCTGGAGGTGGGACAACCTTCTTAGGTGACTGTGATCATGTGTGATGAGTGAAAAGTTTAAGTCGAAAGACATGGTCTGCTGCAGGGGAGCACGTCTCAGAACGACATCGGGCATCAATCAAATTGTAGATTATGGTTGTGGGTACTCAAGACAACAGCTAGAGAAAAAAACAAAAACAAAAACGGAGATAGAATCATATCTAAGGGCGGGGGAGGGGAATTCCCACTTTAGCTGGTTCACTCAGAGATATGATAAGATGTAGATAAAGCATTCAATTGTAATTTTGGCCTCGCGGATGGATTAAGTCATCCGAATGCGTTAGATTGTTGAGTTACTTGCAACAGGAAGTTTCACATGTTATCCAGCTGAGTTAGATTGTTGAGTCAAGTAAATAATGACGAAATATCGCGAGATATCGCGAAATATCGCGAGTTATTCACTCAACTCTCACACTCAAGTCTCATGAAATTAAAGAGCTATTCACATATCCAGCAACTATGCATCGAAATAGTTTTTAATAATCTGGATCATTTATGGAAATGTTGTTTTCAGGCAGTTTCTGAAGACTTGTTGAGCAGTTCATGCGTTACAAATCGTTTCAATAGGCGTTATTTTTATACTCAAGCAGATCATGAGAGTTCATGGCAACTTTAAAGTTGTGGAATTTAATCTTTGAATATCGTTGCTGATTTCTTGTCGGTTTAATAATTTGTTCCACACTGATTAGCCAAGTAATACTATGACTGAAGCATCGTGTTATTATATGATGTGCACATGTTTTTGACAAGCATGGCGCACTGGCCCATTTGTGGTTACTAGATCAGTAATAATATTAGGTGTTATTGTGTGCAAGTCATTATACAAAACAGAAGAATTTTATCAAACGACTCAACAATTATCATGAGAGCATGCTTAACAACACCAACGCAATTGGCAGGAAACAGAACCTATTTCTGTTAATCCCCATGTTTCAGTTAGATTTGGATTCCAAATAGTCTTGCTCTGACTCAACGATGTTAAAGCATTAAAAATGCCGTCTTGTAACGACGTA
>KB308897.1:30370-41320 GCA_000328365.1 Capitella teleta | reverse complement strand
TAGCAATATACTCTGCAAATTTCAATGCCACAACCTGCTTAACAACCGAGATATTTGCATTTAAAAAAGTCGTAATTACTATTATGCAAGATTACGCAAGAACGGTGCATCTGAGAGCAGTAATAGCGCCATTCATTGTTGTACATATCAATGCGCTGGATCGATCGATGTATGTTGCAAGACCCTAGCTTAATTAATGAATGAGCTGGAAGCGATTTAATTTGAGATTTTGAAAAATCGCTGTGACCTTGACCTTTGACCTTTAACCTACAAATTTGAATCAGACTCGCAAAATGACATGTACTATCAATGTGTGAAATTTGCTGAATTATACTTCACGGAGTTTCGCGCAACGGCGCATAAAAAATCGTTCACGGACTTACAGAAAAAAAAAAAAAAAAAAAAAAAAAAAAAAAACACACGTAAAGTAACATAAGGAAAATTTTTAATTTAAAATTTTCCTTAAAAAACTCTTATGATAAAGGTAGAGACTTATGGCAGCTAGAAGACGGAAATATTTATAACAATGCCTAATTTATATGCTCAATTGTATACATGTGTGTATGTGTCTGATATGGTGTGTGTAGGTGTGTGTGTAGGATATGGTGTGTGTAGGTGTGTGTGTGTGTGTGTGTGTGTGTGTGTGTGTGTGTGTGTGTGTGTGTGTGTGTGTGTGTGTGTGTGTTATGATAAATAACACCAAGTATGCATTATGTACAAATAATTATGTGAGCCGTCATGTACGTAGTATTTACACGCACTTAAACCAAGAGGACTTCTTCATTCATTCCACGCTTCCATCGTTTGTCCTAAAGGTTTTTTGCGCAACGAAATGACAACATCGCTTCCTGGTTCAGAAGAGCTGACGTTGGATGCAGCGCCTGTTGCCTTGGAGACAGTGTTGACGGTGAGGATTCGACCCACGACTGTGTCTCCTCTGTGCAGAGCTATCACCTGCAGACAATCAAAAGGTTAAACAAATGAAAAGACTTCTTGGCTGCTCACTTTGGGCAGAAACAGGATGTTTAGGGTCGCTCCAGTCCCGATCAGCTGCAGTGCTGATAGGCTTCCGTAGGACATGTTGAGATCATTATCAACGGTTGCGCCAATGATTGCTCCAAGAACACTCAATACTGTCACGTTGTAGATGCTGAAGCCAATAAGCTTGGAGTCATTCAAGGCATCCACCTGAACCTGATAGGGTACATATAATAACACAATTCATATTCTGCTTTTAATGTACCAAAAGTAGTTTATCAAAGATATTCTACATGCACGATTTCATGATAACGCTATAATAATTATTATTACGGGAACCGGGGTTTCCCCCTACTCTTATCGATAAATATCCCAAGGGTTCTTTATCCTGTATACTACCATTGACAGTACACAGCACCCGGCCCTGTTACGCAGTTGGGCAGCACTGCAGAGTCATCAAAGAATTATAATTATAGCGAATTACAATTATATTTCACAATCATAAAAACCGTGGCCCGATCGGGTACCGAGCCCGGGACCTGGACCTCCACGGTCGGCATAAGCATATTGCAGTCAGCCGTTCAAGCCGGTCGAGCTACTCGGTGAGCCTGGGATAGTTTGTCTTTCTGTTTTAACACACATGGAGTAGATGTACTAGTACTTCTAACCTGCTACGTCAGTGACTCAGACGTTTACTCACCTTTCGAGTTTCCCAAGCAAGGAATGCGCCGAAAATCATCAGAAGGCCTTGGACGCCGTACAGACTGGCGCTGAAGTAAACACCAAACGCTGATGTGCACTGGTGGATCTGTCTGATTGTGATTACGTCAACTTCTGTGTCTTTCTATGCAAGAAATATGAATAATGTCAAATAATGTCCAATAAAGATGAATATTAAATGCAAGCGAATGCTCGGGATCTTCACCATGAATATGTAAGGGTTTTCTGGGTACAATACGCACTGCACCCTTAATTATATCCGCCCGTTTCTACCTTTGTATTTAATTGCAGCCAATATCTTCTAGCTAAACGATCAAGAGGAATCCTTGCAATGCATTCAAAGCACATCGTCAACACCGACGGCTTCTTTGAAAGCCATGATTGCGTGCATCCGGTAAGAAACTCTTCTTCTTAAAGAAGCCAGAAAAGGCCAGGAAGATCCATCATTCTTCATTTGCATTTTTCATCAGACTGCTGTGTGCTGCTCCACTTCAGAGATGACGTGTCGCCATTTTCATTTATGCACTGTCATTACAGTATCAAACACGTTGGGTAGGTCTAGAATTGTGGCGTCTGTTGTCCGTCAACTTTCGTAGGAAGTTTTACGTACAATTGTTCTTCCTCTATTATAATTACAATCGAAACATGAGGCCTACTCACAATCGGATCAGAGACATTGGTTTCAGCTACTGCGAATTCGTCGACAATATGCCAAGTGGAGAGAATGATAGCGTCAATAATGACAAGTGCTGTGACCATCATGAAGAGACTGAAATCTTTAACCAGCTACTCATAAAAAAAATTATTTACACGCAATTCAAGGTCATCACACTCACTTTGCGCTTCAGTTTCTTTGGTGACGTCAGAATGACATGAACTCTCCATGTTTTGGCGAAGAGGGCACCAAAGGCCAAAGAGAATCCCAAGGTAAAAGTAATCATCCGAATCTGTATCGCAAAGATAATATGTACCAAATAGATTCAAGTAGAATGGATTTAAGAAATTGCTCAGCTTTCAAGACAAGTGAGCTGTAAGTAACAACATAACTATTTCTCACGTTGCAGATCGCAAGTGTCGAAAGTGGCGCCATCTTCACGTCCGCCACAAACACAGTTGCAAAGGAAAGCAGACAACCAGCTATGACCAAGTTGTTGATGTTAGGAGAAGACATTTTGATAATTCTGTAAAGCATCAAAGTATTTAATGAGCGTGTTGTAATAATATATCACGTGATACCTAGTGGTTCGATAGTGTGTATTGACCGCAAAATAGCCTATTCCCTGCACAATGCCAATCAGCGCAAGAAATGACATGATGCCATACAACGCTGAGGACACTCGGATGTGATCCAGTACAACTGCGCTGGAATCCTTGGGAGTTACACCATCTGACGAATGCAAATATTATGTTTAGCACTATCAAAAATCTGATCTGAAGAAGTTGTGATTCATGATGTTTCTCAGGTGATGGTGTGGCTGTTGTGATGAATTTCTTACCTGTCCACACAGGTCCACCATCCACGAGAGTCAACACAGAGTCTTCAATGTTGTAATAAGCAATGAGTTTCCGCGTATCTCCTAAACATAATTTTGTGCTCATTATATAAGCAGATTTGTTTTCATCTGATCATGTCACACACCCAGTTGCTGCGTAACCGCAATCAGAGGATGTGTCGCCCCATATTCGTCCATTTGGATGTGTCCGCTGATGCCATCAAAGGAAACTTCTCTTACGCTTTCAGATATCAGATCCGCCATTTCGATGTCTGAGTAAACAAAGTTTTCCAGCCGTTTGTTGCTCCCTGCCAAAAACCAAGGAAACGAAGTCAAAATCTATTTATCCGTATTTCCCTATACTTAGTGAGACCAACCTTGAGGATCTAAATTTAAGTTCCCCAACTGATCAATCTGGTTAAGTCGATGGTTATTTAATGGTCGTCCTGCTGCACATGCACTGCACTTAATGACTCATCATTGCATCAATTTGATGCCGAGATTAACGATGCGATGTACTTTAAAGCCTAGCGTTGAGTGGCAAAAAACGAAAACTTCCGTCATTTCTCACCGCATTCCGATGCAATGATTTCATTTCTAATGGGAGTTCTTTTTTTTTTCCATGCGGATGTGCCCACGCTGTTTCAAGCGCGTGCATTTGTTTTGTTTACGTGTAACATGAGAACATTATTTTCACATACATTAATATGATAGGATTCTATTCAGTGAATCCGGCGTGTATATTGGGATCATTGATTTGGCTAATGTGTGCATGTTATAAAATATACGTCACGGACAAAAAGGACACCTGACACTAATAATCTTGACGTCAAGTGTCGGGTATCCTGACTTATTGGTTGACGAATAAAATTTTGCAGGCGACCATATTGAATTTCAGTATTTATAACGTTTAAATCTTAAATGATAACTTTTTTTTGGGGGGGAGGGGGGGTTCATTTAATCTCGGAATCCTGAAGCAACCAAGGCTTATGTGGTCCGAGGAGGTAAGCAGGAGTTGAGTGGCTTATACCCAAGAACACAAGGTTGGTGGCCGGCTCCGAACCTCCAGTGGCCAGCGCCAAGCCCTTACGAGGATGACGATAACCACTCGGTCACCACCGATGAACGCACAAATCAATATTATGTATATCTCAATTTATTATTTAATAAACTTATAGACAAAAAAAACGCACACCTGACAAAACAGTTTATTTGTACACATTGTACAGACTCAATGTTTACGACATTTGCACAGATGTTGACAAAATTTCAGCAAAAAAACAACCTTTTTTTAAAGAATGTTTTCCTTCGTACAAGGACAAGGGGTCAAAAGTGAAATTCACAAAGCTCAATATAGGATGTGACCTCATCCACCCACCCCGTTCATCTTCAGAGCAACATGTTGTAGAGCGGATTATGACCTGAGTTATGTTCCCCCATTCTTCGAGAGCGGCGACCATCAGTTTTCACGAATTCTAGGGAGGGGGAGGAGGTGGTTGTCTTTAGTTGATCCTAAAGATGCTCAATTGGAGACGAATCGGGCGAGAAAGCCGACCAAGATATTGTAGGGATTTCTTTGTCTTCCGAGAAGTCGGTGGTGACCGGAATAAAGTAAGGACGTGCATTTTCTTGCGTAAACAACCGGATTTTAAGGTGGCCTTGAAGGAACGGGATGCCAGTTGGTTCCAGGACCTCTGTTATGCACCTTCTTGCGATCAAGTTCTCCTGAATCATTAAGAGCTAAAGAGGGAGTCTTTGTGTTGTGTGAAATGACTCCGCACACCATGATTCTGGCTCTACCTCATATATCCTGCTTCTGGATGCAACAATCTCAGAACCGTTTCCCCTACTTCTCCACATGAGTCGTCTCCTGTCTGATTTTCCAGGCAAATCCGACCCTCGTCTGTCTAGAGGACGCTTCTCCGCCAATGTAGGATCCATCTCTGGTGTAATCACGTCCATGATGACGTTTCTCGGCATTCCGGATTGGGCCTCTGTAAGGGATCCGAGACCTCATCCTCCGTTTCTGAAGCCGGTATCGGGTTGTTTCTGAATAGATTAGTCGGTTGTTGGTTCTTCGTGTTAGACGTGTGGTTGAAATTACTTTTATAAATCTGTGCTGAATGTGAGTTAATCGGATTCGGTGAGCCTGTCTCTCCGCCGTCACTTCTGGCTGTCCAGTACAGAGTCAGTTGACTGTGGAACCAGTCTCAGCAATGCGCTGAGGTAGGCGAAGAATGCTTGAGACATTGCACTTATTTGGTGGGCAATGGTTCCATGGTTCATTCCTCGATCCGGAAGGCTTCTTGATAGTTCTCCTTGAAGCGCTGTTATCTGTCCCATAATAAAGTTTCCGGCAAAGTCTCAATGCTTTCGTGAGCAGAATCCACAGGGGTGTCTCTTAATGTCCGTTTAACGAGGCTCTATTGTCTACTGAGAACTCAAAATTAAGGCTACCAGGATTTCGGGATTGTCTAGACATGGTAGCTGATTTTTGATCACGAAGGGCATGAGGTTGCCGAGCATGTTTGAAATATTTTTTTCGCAGGATTTCACGGCACAGAAAATAGAGCTACCCAAGAATAATTGCATTCATAGATCAGTGTGTATCTTTTACATCTAAGTATACAGTGTGCGTCTAAGATTATTTTAGTTGATCTAATTACTCTCAAAATTGTCGATGTGCAATCGTGAGTTGATTAATCAACTCACGAGTGCATCGACATGCCTCACACAAATTGTGTGTGAGGAATGAAATCGGCTTAATTAATTGGATGTTACGTTTATTGTACCTTTTTTACCATTTCCCGCCATAGACGAGAATGCGCTATGGAGGTTAACGGTTTTAGAGGCGAAGCAATGATGCGAGATGCTGTTATGCCGACATCAGCTATTACTTCCGGGGTCATAGCAGAAAGGCCTATTGACAACCACGATGTTGGCGGTATACGAATTTTTCATGAGCAATGTCGTATCTGGTATACTATAAGAAGCTAATTTTCATACCTATGTTATCGTGTGTAATTAACAGGATACATTGGTCTTATGCTATGCACCAGAAAGCGCGTTCGTTCACGCATAATAAGCACACACGTAGCAAGGAAGCAGCGTCGAGAATTGCACTTCTATCACAGAGGCGTAGAGAAAAGCACAATCCTTACATTGCAATTTTGTTCTCATAAATATAAAATTTTACCTGAGTCGATGAGTTTAGACAGCGTCGCGTTGAGGCCTAACGCTGCGTGCCAGACACTGTCGTAAGTGATGATGCGAAACGCTGAGCCGATTGGCCAAACGCCACCGGAATATTCCAGAAAGGTCTCGTCAAACGACTTTGCTGTTCTCCCTGAAATGCCAATCTCCTCTGAAGGGTTGTAGGTCATCTGACCGACGTATAGAGACCGATCCAGGACGGCGATCATCTGTTCTTTGGTGCAATTGGAGACTTTCGGGGCGTAACCCGTCCAAAGATCGTCGAACCAATTCGGCAGGACCCAGATGATCCGACGACTGTAAAAACCCAGTTTGTATGCCTGGAGTGGGAATTGTGAGCTAGTTGAATGGAGAGAACGATTTCCCCACCTCGCACAGAAGCTTCAACATCGGGTATGGATAGCCCCCCGCCATGATGACGCGCACATCATTCGCCTGCGCAGAAAAAAAAAAAAAAAAAAAAAAAAAAAAAATAATAAATATATTAAAAATTAAAAATTAAAAATACACAAAAGGAAAATAGTTGAGAATGGCTAATGCGGCTAGAGGTTTATTACCTGCAAATTCAGAATATTCTGTTTTGGATCCAAATTGAGAAGTTCTCTTGTTAACACAGTCCAGCCATTCTTTTGCATCGTAATCTCTGTTTTCTTTGACACCTGAATTGAAACATTCGGTCAGTTGACAATAAGTTTCGCGTTCAGTAATAAGACTAATCATTCAAGGGTTATGTTTCGATAGTTTTCCCCAGTTTCAGGTTCATTCTACAGACGCTGATATAGACTGATATCAGTATATTTGCATCTATATCCTACATATACCTGTCACTCTGAGGGGTCCAACAAGCATGATGCAATATATATGTTGCTATAATTGTACACGAATCAACTTCCTTCCCTATGTACCACAGAAACACGAATTGAGGTTCTTTTTTTTTTTTCTTGTAAAAAGATGAATCTGTGGAGGACACTCACTTGCTCATTAAACATGACAAATACGCACACTTCCCCGAGATCAACAAATGATTCATTTGAGTGGCGGTCTCAGCTTTTTCTAGAGCCACATGTCTTGATCTACTCTCAGCATGTAGCATTCATACGAATTGCAAAAACACAGTTTGTTGATAGGCACATGTTTAAAGGTGCAATGCAAGAGGTCTGAGCGATGGAACACTCACGGTAGAGAAGAGTTCGTTTTCTTGGTTGAGCAGGGACACCTTTGTCCAACCAAATCTCTCCATCAGGGCGATCCTCGTGGGCACCATACTAATGTCTGACGTTTGCAGTCGGTACAAACGCGGGAACTTTTCTCTGTTGGACAAACCTTCAGATAACGCCAAAGGAGTCACCTGCAAAACACAAGACGATGAAGCAGAAGCGGACGTTGATGTGCTGACAAATGTAATGTTCCAGTTGAACATGGCTTCCAACAGAGGATGCGCCACCGATGAGCACTGGGGTCCCAGAACCATGGTGATGACATGGGGTCCGTAGAGGTGTCTGAAGGAGACATCTACGCCGACACCTTGGTTGCACTGCAGCAGACAAGATACGAATGCACATTGGTTCAGATCAGGCAAGAAAAGGATGTTTGCTTATGGTTGATTACGTAACCATTGTAATATTGCCCACTTATAGCTGAAGCTCAGAGAATACGTTACCTAGCTAGATCGAATGACGTATTATTATGTAATACTCCACTTGATACAAGAATTCAAAATAACAATTCCCAGACAAAAGAATTGTGCATCGACCATTGTAAGTTAAAAGAAGTGAAATAAACTCAACTCACCTGAGAATCTTCGAGGTGTACAACTAATCTGTATCCCGGTAGGAGATTCGATTGTCCGATGTCTCGCACAGCCATAGTGTACACATATCTTAGTGTTGTACCGTAGGTGTACGCTGATCCGGAGATTGGCACCAACGCCAGGAAGTGAAGATCAATCAAATCGGTGGAGTTGTCTTCGTAAGGAATTGAAAGTAGCGTGTATTGCGCAGTGGCCTGCGTCAGTAGGAGAAACAGGAATAGGATCTGCATCGTGCATTGCAGAGGAGACACGTCGCTACCTCTGCTTTTATACAGAAAGCAGAACTGCTAATCAATTCAGATTTCATTGCATTAAATGGCCGTAACTGGTTCAGGCATTCAGATGTTAGCAAAACAGGACTCGGGACAATATAGCACAGAACAAAATAGCAATAGAGACTATGGTCCAGGGCTGTTATGTAATGCAGAGGGGTGTGCATATTGATTGTTTTTAGTGGCTGTCCATGATCATAATCTTGGAAATGATTATTTCATATACAGACTTGACATTTAATATGGTGTTCTTTTTTCCGTGTGAACTTCTATGTTCAAAGGGTTGCATCTCTATCATCTCCTGAGGATTTTGATGTCATTTTTCGATAGCTTTTCGATGGAGTTTTTCGATAGCTCATCCATTATGGGCAAATAACTTGCAAATCTGATTTCCTATAGAAACTGCTCACTTTCAATGTGATGCCTCGGACAGATCAGCCTCAGCACAACCCTTGTGGTGGTCATATATACCTCTATGGATTATAATCATGGATTATGCAATTCTGAATAAACTGTTTAATTCAAATTGTTTTCAGCTTGGTCTAGACCTCGGAGCAGATTGCAATTAGCCAGAATCGGCTGACTGCAGTAAAAAGGACCGGTTTACTACTTAAACCAATCAGAGATATCAGCTCTAGCAGCGGCTTGAAGTGGATTAGCAATAGTTGCTATGTCATCTCATGCGTATAATGAGGTCATTAGTTAACACAAACATGCACTACTCTCTATGTGGTACTAGTGTGGTAATTTTGAGATTGGACGATTTCCAAATCCTATAATGTCCCACTCTATTACACCTCTTGCTTTGCTCAAATTCAAGAGGTTTAGGGCGTTTCATAAACTTCAATAGGGGGCACCGAATAGGTCAGACCGGCTAACTGCAATCCTATGCCGACCGTGGGGGTCGAGGTCCCGGGTTCGAGACCCGATCAGCCCACGGCCGTTATGATAGTGAATTGTAATTGCAATTTGTTATAATTATATTTTTTGGTGACTCTGCAGTGCTGCGTAACAAGGCCGGGCGCTGTGTACTACTGTCTATGGTGGTACGCAGGATAAAGAACCCTTGGGATTTATCGATAAGAGTAGGGGGAAACCCCGGTCCCGGGCCTTCTGTTCTGGCGCCCGTATCACCCGAACGGGTTGGGTGGAGCCGTAAAACCCCAATCAATCAATCACAATTGCAATTTGTTATAATTATATTTTTTGGTGACTCTGCAGTGCTGCGTAACAAGGCCGGGCGCTGTGTACTACTGTCTATGGTGGTATGCAGGATAAAGAACCCTTGGGATTTATCGATAAGAGTAGGGGGAAACCCCGGTCCCGGGCCTTCTGTTCTGGCGCCCGTATCATTCGAATTGTTTGGGTGGAGCCGTGAAACCCCATCATGTTATCATGTTATGTTATCATAAACTTTAATAGGTTATTTTGACCCATGAACATCACAATCACCATTATCCCTTTGATTGTTGTGCCTACTGACGCAAATTCCGCAAGATTCTAATTAACTTTTTTTATTGCAAGCAAATAATATATGCAGCGGGAAGAGGAAGCAAATAGAGGAACAGGTTGGAAGAGCAAAGAGAATGCGAACCAAATGAGTTGTTGCATCAGGATCTAGCATGAAAAATTCGCGGTGTTGTATGTCTCGGTTTGCAATTGTTGGGCAACCTTTGTGTTACGTGTATATAGCTTAACTAATTGCAGGGAAATTAAAAGAATTTCACTAATTTTTCAGACCAACAAAAGCAATACATGTAGACAAACAGTGTAATGAACAAAGTGTTATGAGAGACTAATACAAATTCTGGCCTCTGAATTATGAAATGAGGGTTCGGCAGTGTTGTAGGTTATAATAACTAAAGAACAATCAATCAAAAGATGGTAGGCTTAATAATAAAAACCAGCGGAAAAAAATACTATTACTAATTATTGGCTAGAGTTATGTATCGATAAATGATAGAAAGGAACCAGTCTTATTTATTTCCGGTAAAATAAACCATGAAAGATAATAGTATCAAAACAAAATTAAATGGATATGAGTGAGAGAAAAACTACGCTATATACAGGTAATCACATAGAAATAAATTCACGCAATAAAATATATTAAATAGAAGAAAATGCAGTGCTTGGGCCTGATTGAGAACAAACCAATTGAGGATAAATCAAGTAATCAAGTAAACAATCATACTGTTAGGGTCCAACATAAACAGGGGCCCAGTGGGCACAGTGACGTCGCCTCGACGTCATTTCTAGGTCGCACTCTGACGTCATTTTTTGGTCGGAAGTGAAACACTTTTTTCACGTCGTACCGACGTCAGAAACTCGACGTTGTATAAACGTCATTTTCAGGTCATTCCGACGTCAGAATGACCCCGAAAAGGACGTCGACGCGACGGCAGTATATGACCTAGAAGTGACTACTTTCCTGAAGATATGACTATGTTTTTCTTTTATGAAAATA
>KB308897.1:2167-20545 GCA_000328365.1 Capitella teleta | reverse complement strand
TGACTATCTCCTTTAGTGCTTATTTTTCAACACCGTTACACGTGACAGCTTTGTCAATTGCAGTTTTCGTGTGAACCACAAACAGCACTGAATTTCATCACTTTCTCGACTTTGAACCATGTTTGAAATTGAACAGTTAATACAGACTAGTACATATGCCTAGGCCCGCTACTTGGCGATCTAGCGACTTGAATTATTTCAAACTTTCTATAGAACAATAATTGCCATGAAGTTATGAACTGACTTCCGCCTCATGAAGTTACTAAGTTTGTACATTTCCAAATCATGTTTATTGAAAGTGTACACTGTAGCACAAAGTGCACGTTACTGTCGTTCCGTCTTGGGCGTATAATCTGCGACTCGTTGGGGGAAAATACTTAAAATAGATTGCGCTGATAAGGAATTCACCTCTGTGAAATCGACAAGCAAGCAAGCTGTCTGCATGAGCGATACCTCTTGAAACTCATTCTGAACGTTTTGATAAAAGAAATGTACAAGAAGCAAGAAGGATGACAGCAGTAGGTCAAGGTTGATTGTCTTTAACTACTGCAGGCAGAGCGTGGTTTTCGCGCTCACAGCGTGTGCCAGGCGCTGGGGCATTACGCTGCAGGTGCATGCTCCCGTGTTTGGGCATAAATATCCGTGTCCGTATCCGTATCCGTCGGATATTAGTAACACGGATATCCGTTATCCGTGTATCCGTGTTTAAGCAATATCCGCCCAGCCCTAATTCAGGAGGCTATTGATGCAGACGAGAAAACCAACAAACCCAGTTTTTGCGATTTGTTTGCACAATGCAGACGAGAAAACCAACAAACCCAGTTTTACGATTTGTCGGCACAATGGGCTTGCCATTAACATAGTCCTTGAGATTTAGGATGTAATTCTTAGCATGAAGAAAGTATTCTGTAATATTTACAATGTTTTCGTGACTGAGGGGCCACTTGAAACCTGAATGGAGGTTTCGGGAATATAATACATGTTTTAAGCAGTGTGGTTACTGGCCACTAATTACTAATTACTAATTACTAATTAAATACTAATTACCATATTAATATTATATATATAATAATTAATACTATTATATATAATACCCAGTATGCATCTCTCACTCTGATCTGAGTTCAGGCATCAAACTCCGACCTCCCACCAAATCTCAACTCCGAGCATCTCTAATTCGAATTTTACGTTTTTTGATCTTTGAGTCATTTTGCGGAATCCAATTAATTAAATAATTAAAACAAGAGTGCAGCTGCCTTCCAATCCTGTGACCTTCTTCTTGCACCTGCCTGGTTAAGATTCACTTGCAATTGTTTCTTGACAGGTTCAAATCAAAGGTTGACGATTTTCAGTTTAAAAGAGTCCAGGTTATGTACTGGGTCACTTTATTCACGGAATATAATTTTAGTGATCTAACGTGACAGTGAAAACCGTGATCATTTGTTTGGCAGAGACAGTTGTTTAATTCTTACTCATCATTCACTTAGTTCTCAGTGCAATTTGAATAATAAAACAAATTTTCTGACAATGCATGTGTTATTTCATTATTTTGTGTGTTGAACTAAACTCAACGGTGGAAGAAGTAAGAGATTTTTAAAAAAATCAAGGAATCATTATAAGGGATTTAATCAAAAATTATTCAAAGCAGACATGGGGCTTGTTTTTCATTCAACTTCAACTTGGACCATGACGTCACGGTCCAAACCTCGTTTCGGCCCACTGGATAAGGAGGTCACAACCGAGAACCTGGAAATTATGGAACAGTTTCGGGTTCAACTAATGTCTCGCGAGTTTTGGCTGTTAAATTGTTTGGCATGCTAGAAATATAATGTAGAAATTCCTTGTCACATGACAATTGGGCGAGACATCAACCAAAGTCTCCTTGAGCGTTTTTCATGCCGAGCATCTCTGGTCCAAACATTTTTCCAGTTCTGACGTCACGGTCCAAGTTGAAGTTCAATGAAGAACAGCCCATGGTCACATAGACATGTTTAGTAATGAAGAATACAGATGCTACCTATCTCTTTATATTCATCCACCATAGCATCAGTGAGGCAGCACTCTGCTTTAGACCACAATGTGTAGATGCTGTATGACCTCGAATAGGAACGGCTGGATACAATGAAAACCAGATTTAACGGATGACTGCATTCGCAAGAATCTGCATATTTTACATGACAGAGGGACGTTCAATTTTGCATCTCACCTCTCCTGCAGCACAGAACATTAATGAATGCACGTCTGAATTGAGAGCTCATGAGTAAATATATGAAAATATTGATCCAAGAATTACTGAAACCCATCAGTATAACATACATCATGATATCGTGCGTACACCAGCCATTATTGTGCTGCATCAGTGCCCAGGTGCATACCATGTACGGTCCCCACAGGCAGAGGTATGCCCCTAGCACTGCAGTCAGCACTCGTGTGGCCTTGGGAATCTTCTGCCCCTGTTGACCTGTCTGGTTGTGAATCTTGCGCCGCTGCTGAAACGCCACACGTCCAATATAACCGTAAAGCACCATCAACGAACCAACAGTTATGAAGAATATCAGTGTCTCTATTTTGAATTGGATGTTTTCACCCAACGTAGATGTGAACTCCATGAAAGCGGAGATAATCGCAGCCACCATCCACGTGACACTCAGTGCAATGATGACTGATTTAGCTGAATAGAGATTGTTGTACCTCAAAGGTGCACATATCGCCACAAAGCGATCTCCAGCTATGAGAATGAGATGGAACATTGAAGATACAATGGACATATTGGTCAAGAAGACCATGAGGTCACTTTGCAGCCATGGCGTCGTCAGAGTGGTCACTCCAACCAAGAAATCCGCCATGGACAACGACACGACGATAGGACTGATGGATGTCCTGAGCGCACGGTTCATGGCGATGGTGAGCAACATGAGGAGATTGGCCACCAGAACCACACAACCGATCACCTGCTGGGATATAACCCTGGCTGTGAATGCAGGCGCTTGTTCCTCTACTGTTAGATTGCTAGCGTTCTGCATTGTGTTTCACTCTAGTGAATGCCTCTGGCTGATATAATGTGTGTAACAGGAAGAATGATGTTTAACACAATGCTCAATACAGACCATTAGCTTCTCAAATAGATCCATGCTTTTTATTTATTGTATCAATTGATTTTTTATTATCTCTTCCCCCTCTTCCTCACCAGATTTTGCAAACTGGAATGTCATTCAAGTAAGTTGAGTAATATGTTCTCCTTCTAAATATTTATCTCTTTTGTTCTCTTTCCCAGGAACCCTTTTAAAGCCCATCATGGTCCCAAGAAAAGCGCAATCTCAAGAACGGTCTGCACCATTTTTCTCAGATGTGTTTCAATTTGAGTGATTTTGTAGCGATCTGAAATCATTTGATATTTTTGTATTTTCAGGTTGAAAGAGAATTCGAGAGAGAAACCAAAAAAGCTGAAGAGTAAGTAGGAATCCTGGCCTTGATTAATGCGCTGATCATTTATGTGCGAATTAATTACAGACTGGATGAGAATGTGAAGAAAATCTACAAAAACATGAAGCGTTGCACTGAATTCCAAGCTGGTCAGTTTGGCATTGGTGACCTCTGTTTGTTTATCTTTCTGCTTCAGCTCAGTCAAAGTGCGAAGTGAAGCTGACTCAGAATCTGCTCACTGGGCCCCTGTGTCGGGAAGACGACGAACTGCGGCACTCAGCTGAACAGTGGAGCGCTGCAGTGAAACGCTTGGAAGCCTCATCTGAAGAACTGGTCACTTATTGTTATCTTTACTTGTCATATGATTCATATGTGTGTAACGTAGTATTCAGGCTGATTTATGCAATACAAGTGCACAATTCACCCAAGCAATGTTATTGAGTTGAAGTGCAGCTTTAATTGGGAATTTCGGTGAAATTCAATTTTACTTCTGATGAATTTTAAAGAGACAAACGAAGAATGTGCTCAATCTAATTATTTATTATGAATAATGTGTTTTCT
Source organism: Capitella teleta (assembly GCA_000328365.1). Taxonomy (NCBI): domain Eukaryota; kingdom Metazoa; phylum Annelida; class Polychaeta; family Capitellidae; genus Capitella; species Capitella teleta. The sequence goes on along the minus strand of KB308897.1, from coordinate 16,561 downwards.
TTTGTGCAGAACTCCACGGCCCAGAAAACAGTCATTGAACCCATGAAGAAGTGAGAATTGCTGCATTCAATTCACATCATGACGGTTTTTGTTTTGCTTTGCAGATTGGCCTCCGTGTTTCCCTCCCTGCAGCAGTCAATGCGTCGAAGAGATCAGAGTTTACAGGTTTGGTTTGAGTCAGATGTTAAGGATTGCTGCTTTTATGTTTCTGTTCAGGAATTCAATCGATGCCAAAGCAAAGTGGAGAAGTATTCAGAAAGAGAAAGAACTGGGCCGAATATGGTCAAGCTGGAATCTGTGAGTGGTTTGGGAAGTTAGGAATTTTGATTTGTGGGAAACGATTTTACTGTCGTCTTCTGTTTAGAAATTGCAGGACAAGTTTTACACATGCAAATTTGGTAATTTATTTGAAGCTATCGCTTGGTTAAATTGAATTTGTTTTAATTGAAACTACCTAAAAAGAGCTGTTATTCTGTATTGGAGATAGTTTACATCAACCAAATACATGTGCCTCTTGGCACTGCTGGCCCCTAGTGGCTGACATCTGAATCTGAGATGATCAAATGAACGACTGAGCGATTACTGATTGTCGTTCTTGCAGAGTAAGCGGTCTCGTTTATCTGCCAAAGAGGACTTTGAGGCTCAGAACGAGACATTGATGGAGGACATGGCGGCTTTCTACGACGCAAGAGTTGACTTCTTCTCTCCTTCCTTCCAAGCGCTAATCAAGTCTCAAATCAAATATTACACTGACGCACATCAGAGCTATGAGGGTCTTCAACACGTGTTCAGCCAATCGAAAGACGCGGGTGAAAGCGATGAGGAATTCTTGCAGAAAACGCAGCAGAAGTTAGCGGAAATAAGGGCTCTGTCTGTAACGCTGGATGACTGAAAGCGCTCTGGGTCATAGTTTGCAATGACAATGAATGAATTCTGTTCTAACTTCAACTTATATTAATTTTCCCCTTCAGTTGCTGATCACTTATTTTTACTGCTGAAATATAATATTCAGAGTGGATCAGAAGTGTGTTGCTGTTCTCTGTTATGCCAGGATTATTCGATTATTCGCTATAATAATTATTTTTATATTTCGTTCTGTTATTTCACTTATTTGCATCTTGTAGTTTTTTTCTTTTTGTCTTCTGGTTTATTTTGTCATTGAAGAATTTATACAATAAATTATTATTCGTATTTGAGTTTTACTTCATTTTACCCTCATCTCTTTTGATAATTATTTTCTTATCTTTTCATCTATTTTTACCTGAATCCGACTTTTTTGTCGATTTTACGCCATATAAAATAAGCATATACTATTATTTCTCCTCGTTCATTACTTGTAAGTCGTATGTTAACTTGGAATGCTAGCTAATTTTAATCTGTTATCTCACTTTTCCTGCTAAATCACTATTAGTAGCATATCTCATGACATCTCGTTCGGACTAATTCTCAGTCAAGTTAAATGGTAACTTTTCTTGACCTTTTAAGTAGATTATCTCTTTTTATAGAAATCGATATCGATTCTTGTTCTTCATAAACACAGCGCGATCATATCCGCTGCAATATTTTGGAGAGGAAATCTTTTGGTCGCAAATTGAAAGCACAGTGAGTTTACGTTGATTGCTCTGCTGCGGTCGCTTGCAGCGCGCGATCTTCAACGCCGTAGAAAATCAATAATTTCTCGAGGTCTTTTTACAAAGCAATCACATGTATAATCATTTCAGGAACGCGTGGTTATTTAATATATAGATTTTTGTAGAATTTTATTAATTTTTATTTTTTTTATTTTTTTTTTAATAGAATTTCTGAGACAGTTTGAAATTAATGTTGATGTCTTTCTGAGACAGTTTGAAATTAATGTTGATGTCTTTCTGAGACAGTTTGAAATAATAGATCGGCTAAGAGCTACTGGTGATTCTTCAGAGTTTTGATTGCCTTATTTAAATGCACTTATATGACCTCTGAAGAAATATCCCAGAACCCCCCTTTTCCCTCTACTGGAGTCATCTGTTGAAATGTAATCCACAGCTGATTTCGTAGGTTCTGGACGCCCAGAAGTGATCACAGCGACTAAATGGAGCCAAATCTCACCATCAGAGATGCGCATGGTCTATTTAGGGCAAGTGAGATGTTTCCATCAAGGCTGGGGACAATGCGTACTTGATCACGATGAATGATACCACGTCCGGAGAAGGGTTTTCTCCTAGTTTTTTTTTTTTTTTTTTTTTTTTTTTTTTTTTTTTTTAAATCAGGTAAAAAGCGGACGTCTTGGATGGAAAGGGATCAATCATCACCAATCGGTCATTCTGCATTGACTATTCATGCAATTAGCCAAGGTAATCTGAATGCTCTAGAAGTGCCCCCGCCCTAGGTGGGCTCACTAGATCATTATCCACCTTTTTGACTATTCAATAATTCATGCTCTGAAACTAGGTCTGAAACTGGTTTTGCCCATTCTTGTTGCATTAAATGTGGATATGCATGTAAGTTTTCCCGCATGGTGGTCATACATGATAATTTAAATTATTTCCCAACGTATAGGCGGCCTTTATGATGTCCAAAGTTGCTCCTATAATCAGCAGATATTGGTCGGTTCATCCAGCGACGGCACTGGATGCCTCTGGATGAATCCGCCCGGAATGGCTTCAGCCGCCCTATAATTATAGCGCAGAATGCAAATAAGGTTCTGAGTAGAACACTTGCCGGGGGGTATCAGGTACCCCGTCAAATGTTATCAGCTATTGATTTTGTCTTGCGTTATATAGGATAATTCTAGAGACTATATATTGATGCCGATTCGTGAATTTACTTCTAAAAAATCAATTGTGGATTACAAACAATTTGATCATGACGAGTATAGACTTGAGCACTACAAGTATGATATTTTTATTACTCCTCTACTTTGAGTTTAATTACCTGTTGTACCTAAAGCTCAACCTTTTTATAAAGGGATTTAAATATTTATGGTCTTATTTTCCTCTGAGCAACACTCCCGACGCAGAAAAAGGTATATTCATATATATTGTTTACTTTTCAGTGAAGATGAAAAAGAATGATAAGTTCTAAACATTATTGCGTAATTAATGACGAGGTTACTGCTATCAACTTGTAAATCATATGGGAAAGAGAGAAAGAGGGGGCAAATTAAGAGTAAACCATGTGTAACAGTCTCCATAGTTCCCCGAATTTGTATAGTCTGAAGTCCTGGTTTGTATAGTCCTAGATTTCATGTTCTAGGAATAGTAGTCAGACAGACTATTATTCCTAGGGCCCATAGTCCTATCTTAAGGAATAGTAGTCCCAGTGGAACTATACTTACTAGGATAGATAGTCTGTGAACACACGATAATAGGGAACAGAGTCTGGTGTAGACCCCAGAGCAGTTTGTAATTGGCCAGAATCGGCTGGCTGAGGTAAAAATGACCGGCTTGCTGCTTAAGCCGCTCTACCAATCAAAGATATCGGCTCAGCATTGTGATCCGCGGCTAGCAGCGGCTTGAAGTGGCTTGAAGTGGCTTGGCAATGAGTGCTATATCATCCTATATGTATAATGATGCCAACAGTTAATACAAATGAGTGCACATACAATACTCTCCACATGCACTACTATACTGATGTGGTGATTTTACTTTCAAGACATTTTGAGCGTTTCATAAACTTCGATAGGCTATTTCTACCCATGAACATCATTATCCCCATTATCACTTTGTTTGCTAATGCAAATCCAGCTGGGTTCTAAGAAGTTCTAAGTGTAAGCAAGCAGTATATGCAGCGGGAAGAGGAAGCAATTAGAGGAACAGGTTGGAAGAGGAAAAAGAATGCGAACCAAATGAGTTTTTGCATCAGGATCTTGCATGAAAAATTCGCGGTGTTTTATGTCTGGGTTTGCAATTGTTGGGCAACCTTTGTGTTACATATGTAGGATATTAGAGAGTAGGAAATAATAGTTTATTGTAATGTAAAAAAAGATGTCCAAAATGAAACATATTGCATCGAGCCAGACGTTAAGTCGCCTTAATTCTTCATTCGTACTAATTATCGCTGTGTTGACATTGGGGGCAGAGATGAAAGCATTAGTATTATCAGCGAAGAGAGTAAAATGCATACGTTCAGAGACAGAAGTGGCAATGTTAATGTATAAGAAAAACAACAAAGGACCTAGGTGGAACCCAGGGAAACACCACAAGATATTAAATCAGTACAGCCATTAAAAGTACAGCCATTAAAAGTACAGCCATTAAAAGTACAGCCATTAAAAACTACCCTTTGTTGACGACCCGATAAGTAGTTAGTAAACCAACGATGAGGGGTGCCGCGGATTCGATACCTCAAAAGTTTGGAGAGAAGACTTTTATATTGTATGGTGTGGAATGCCTTTTGAAAGTCAAGCAGAACGCTTATGACGACTTCGCCCTTCTCAAATGCTCTGCTGATTCTGTCGACTACCGATACCAGTGCTTGGTTGTGTTTCTGCCTGGTTGGAAGCCAAACTGATGGCGGGACCGACAAGTAATCGTACAATCATTTTGTGGACTAGTTTCTCCAAGATTTTTTAGAACAAAGGCAATAGAAAAATAGGTCTGTAGGTACAAATTTCTTTCGGGGAACCTTTCTTGAACAATGGTACAACCTGCGATATTTTCTTTTTGCAAGGCTGGGTTCCTTCTAAAAACGAAATGTTTAAAATGTGGAGTAAAGGAGGAATCAGAAGCTTAACTAATTGCAATTATTTTTATTTATTTATTTATTTTTTTTTTTTTTTTTGACCAACAAAAGCAATGCATGTATAGACAAGCAGTGTAATGAGCCAAGTGTAATGAGAGGCATTGTTTTAGGCCTCTGAATTCTAAAATGAGGGTTCGGCAGTGGTGTAAGTTATAATAGTATAAATTGTATAATCATTCAACAAGAGTAGGCTTAATGCCAGGTAAATAGATCTATCAGTAATATACATGTAGCTATAGCAAACAGTGATATATCTACTCATGAAGGAATGTATTATATTAACCCGAGTACGTATATGCACATCCTGTGTCAGGCCGATATCTTTTTGGACAACCCTCGTATATGCATGGGCATACATACAGTAAGACATAAATCATTACATTAGTTTAATGAAGCAAACTGAATAAAATCTACTTGCATAGATAGCTCAGGTAGCAATTATATAAACAATACCATAAACACAATAAAGACTTGTGCAATTGATAACTTCTTATAATACTGACTGTAAAATATTTGGATTGAATCAGCTGAGAGCCGCTGATGACAGTGATCGGCTGATAGCGGCTGGCCGATGGCACCAATCGGCGGCGGCTGGCTAAACGGCCAATTGGCAGCGGCGAGTACATATCGGCGGCGGCTCGGAGGGTCTAGTCTGGTGCATTGGATTGGAGACAATAACAATTGAAAATGGTGTGAAATGGTGTTTATTACGATAGATACAAGTTAATCACTCAATATAAAGCGTGTATTGTGAAAAAAAAAATGCCTTTATTAAGATGGAATTAAACAATTGATTATTATGGGGCTACAGAGACGCACACGCGAAAGCGTAAATCATATTCTTATTAAAATGCAATTAATCAGACCTTATTTTGTTGCCTGAATTTCATGTAAAATTCTATCACTCTCATCTTCATCAATCAATACACGATGCCACTCTTCTGCCTCTTAAACTTCCATTGATGCACTCATACTTGGTTGGCTATTGCAGGAACTTCACTTCTAATCCACCTGATTGCTCTGTAGTGGAAAACACATCCCTGCAGCTTAAACAGAAAAAAAAAAAAAAAAAAAAAAAACATATATCTGTATATCGAACCATAAGAAGGAGAGAAACAAAAGACAATAAGTATTTCTTCGGCCAATGAATCATTATGTAATGGAATGACATGAAGCGGAAGATCACCCACTTTGAAATTAAATGCATAACTCATGCGGTTCATAACATGAGCCAAATAATGGGACCAAAGCGCGTGTGCCGTAATGGTATATACTGGTATATAGACTACACAATTCTATGACATACTCGATATTGATCCTCAGTGGTAAGCATTTTGATCTGATGCCTTAAACCTGATTGATCTTTCTTCTGCAATTTCTATACTTTAGTTCGAATTATTAGCATGTAATGGGACCATAAAAGTGGCTTTGAACCAAGAAACCTGGATATATGAATAACTTTAATTTAGTTTACGAGCAGACAAGAGGTGAGTGTGCTGAAGTGTGCTCCCATTGATTCATAATTTCTAATTTTTATTTTGTTCATTTGTTTGGCAATGCATCTGATCATCTAATCCATCTATGCGTGACGATCTTTAATCGAATATATTTGAATTGGCCATCGATATAGAATTCAAGACTTTCATTTTAAACTCACGTCATACTCTAAAAGCAATGTCATCATCATTCTGCCACGGCCACAAACTGTGTTTGAGTCACTTCGAAAAACACTTCAGGAACCCAATTTATTGTTCGCACATGTCTCTGCTTAGGAACCAAAGCAACACCACACCTGCAATCAACCGCATGCCTCCGAAAATTCCGAACGATTTTAGATAAAGATTGATGGCTGGATGAAATATACGGATATATATTGGTTCTGGGCGCAAGAAGTTTCCAAGCTTCAATTAATTACAGGCTCTGTCACATTTGCCAAAATTGCCAAATTTCAACACTCTTTTTATTACTAAGGTTCAAATTTGTTAATACATGTACATGTTAATCATTTGGAAGGTCACATTCGGTAGTGAAGGTGTAGCCCAGAAATAAGTCATTATTTATTTGAGTATTTAATGTTAGCTGATTAGTGAGTTATCCTGAATTAACCTGTTTTTCTTTCCAAAGAACCAAGTCTGTGAGCACTTTAAACAAACTACGCCATTTCACAGCGAGCACTAATCACATTGATTCCATTGAATAGCCTCAGGTCTCTCAAATAATAGACAGAGTGAGAGTAGTACAGGTTATTCAAGCTTTCATTGGCGAAATGGCTGGAGTCATGTGGCCTGAGTTAAAGAAATGCAGCAAGAAAGCGCCATCGGATATGGGACGAAGGCATTCGGAACCTTTCGGTAAATTCCGGAAAGTTGGGTCTGGTTTCTATGTTAAGAATTCTCTATTACTGTTTATGCTACTCATTATATAAAGGTAAATAATCAGGAGATTCTCATCATTGTTCCATTATTATTGAACCATTATTCTTATGATATATGCACCATTTATACCCATATATCGGCGTAGCTATTTATATCTACGTATACATGCGATTTGACTTGAATCCTCGACCGCAGTTTCTCCTGAACTTTGCATGTGATGAATTTGAGTTCACGGTGGCGCACGCACAATGACGCATTCCTCTGCGTTCTTCGATTGACTTCGAACCAAGAACGTCAGGATTATTATGCATTAAATTATTATATTCATTCGTGCATCCGCCAACATTCAACGTACGTTAGGTCGTCTGCTCTTAACATACCCCTCCCTCCCACCAATATCTTGCAATAAGGTCAACCAAGATTATTGTATGCATTACTAATCGTTATTACAAATCACTGACATGCAGCTATAGTTGTCGCCAAAATGTATACAAACGAATTAGACTAATTTGTTAATTCAGTGCTAGTTGAATCTAGTGTGGTCTGTAACGAGGTGCTTCCTGATTAGCATGTAATGCACATTATGAAATATTGTTAAACAAACGACTATATAATTATTTCATTAACCTTTCCTCCCACACCTGCAGCAGAACCATTGTACACAAATGACCAATAGACTACATCCATTCATGGCGACCACTTTAGGATCAATATGATTGGCCTTTTCGGAGCCAGATTTCCTTTGACTGTTGAGCTGATTAAGCTTAAGACCTTTAGCCATGCAGCCAGCAGTGGTTATAATGCACGCGCAATTGATAGAGCCACAACCGACAAGTGAGTATCGCTTACACGCAGCTGCTGATCTGTTTAGTTCTGGCTTTGAATCGGGGTGCATCCTTTAATTTCCTGCTGTCTAAGATCGAGATCATGGCGCTGGTGCCGATTGAGATTTATGCTTCTGGTGTATCTAATGCCATTCGGTCTAGCGTCGACAGTCAGTAGCTATACTCGATGCTGGGACGGAGTGATTCGAATCGCCATACGTGCTATCGATCACAATTTATGCAATCCTATTGTTGCACTATGATGATCACCAATGCGCGAAATACGCATTGCAGATCACAGTTCACATAAGTGCAATATTTTATCCTACATTAATATGAGAGAGTGACTGGGATAACGAAATACTAATCACCGGGTGAGTTCTATTTTCGGGTGTGAGAAATCCCACACATCAATGCGAATGGCGGCCCTCGTGCCACCACAATCAGCCAAAGAGCATGACCCTTCAATAACGATGACGTACCCTACCTCGTTATCGCTTTGATCCCAGTATCCATATCGATTACATAACACTCGTGTTTCTCTTCACAGCCTTACCCCCCGTGATGGCCGTTGCTGCACCTAAGGAGTCCGATGGAGACCCTAGTAGCCGACGAGGCCTCCCCATGACGACTCTGATCCACAGAATAACTCAGAAGAATTCACTCCACGATAAATTTTTCAAAAGAGAAGAATCGCCGACGAAACAAAAAGTGTAAGCTTTGTTCAATTCTGTTGACAAGCTCAAGTGTGTGGTGCTTGGCTGCTCTTACAGAAGCCCTCCACTCCTCAATAACTCTTCAATCGGTGTTGAACTTGTCAGCTATTTCTTGACTCGCGTGTCAATAATCTCACATTTTTCTCTTCAGAGCTCTGAGGTATTCACATTCGAATGCTAGTCCCAGTGAGAGTCGGGCAGACCGCGTTTCTACCGCATCATCCAATTTACCGAGCCTTTACGGTGATTCGGAGAGGAATGGTTCCGCATATCATTGGCCGTCAGCCAGACCGGACAAGCAGCGCTCTCACAGTGAGGCAAAGTCTGACCTCTCTGGGTTCAGCTTCGGGAAAGGGTCGTTACCTTTATTAGACAATGCTGCTGTGAAACTGGAATCAGACAGAAAATTATCGCCATCCAAACCAATGCTGAGCAAGCATGAGAGTTTTGACATCCTCAGTAGAGAAGGGAAGATCCCGTTCGTATCATCCTTGGTTGATTTGCTTGGTCAGCCGCTGGTGGATTTAAAAACTGACAAAGATCTTGGTTATCACTCTCGGGAGTCCAGCGCATCTCCCGTCATGGATTGGCCAAAGAAAATTAAGTCAACCAGCATTGATATACCGTTTCGGTTGAAACTGGCTCTGAATGATTCACTTGACCATCAGGATGGCCCCAGGTCACAGTCTGTGGATTTAATTTCAGAGCGCATTGTTGGCTCCGGCCAAACTTCCCAAAACAATCCAATTTTGTATATAGATCCTTTCACGCGGAATATTTCTCAGCAGCAAGATATTGGCCAAATAAAGGCAGACGTTCGAAAAGGAAAAGTGACTAAGGAGATTCCGAGACAACAATCTATTGGCATAAACCCGATAAAAAGTAAGCCACAACTTCAAAAAACATTTGTCAAGTATGATGCGCCCATCAAACCTTCGTTTCGTTTCCGACCGGAGCCGACTCCGTCAAAGGATCCACCATCGACACAAAGTAAATTCGGCACTCCGACTCTTGTTGATGCATCTCATAAAAGGATCAGTGGACTTACAGAGCGAGAGAAAAATGAAATTCAATCTGTGAAAGCAATCAAGTCATGTCTCACTGCAAAGAATTTTGCGACAGACAATTCGAAAGCAGCGAATGTTGAATCGAGTGTGAAATCAGCCACGTGTGATACCAAGAAAGGCCGGCATGTCTTTCGTGTGAAATCCAGGCTGAAAGATATGCCGAGATATTCTGCCAGCTGTCCACAGATTAGTGTTAGTATCAGTAAGTCCTGCCAAGTTTCCAAAAGAGCAGTAAAACCAATCAATAGGCGCTGTGACTCGTCAATCAAAATTGGCTCCTACGTCTCAAAATCAGTCGGATACAAAACAAGCAACATGCCCAAAGGAAAGTATTTCAAAACAGATTCCAGGCTATCAAAGGCTTTGGATGGGTCCATGAACTCTCCACGCGCTTTTGACGGGATCTCATTGGCTATGAGTGCAAAACATTCCGAACTGTACTCGGATATGTTGGATATGAACCGCATCGTGAAAGGAAAGACCACAGGTCGAAAGAAGCGGGTTGACGATCAACCGCGAATGTTCAAGATGAAGATTGGGCAACAAAACGTGATCGTAGTTGACCATAACCGGACAGCTAACGACTCGCAAAGCTACGGTCAGCACCGATTAAGGCATCGTGAGGCGGACAGGGAGTGTTCTCCCTTGAGTGACAGCCAATGGGTGCCGCCGAACACTCCACACTATGAAGAGATTTACAAAGCCTTTGCAGATTCTTCAGAAGCTGAGAATAGCACCGAACAAAGAGGAAATGACTGGAATGTCAGACATCTTGATGCTGCTGAGGATGCTTATCCAGATGTGCTCGCAAACAGGTCCAATCCTGATGACGACGAAGAGAAAGAAGAAGCAGAAGCAGAAATTCAAGATTTGGAAAATTCTGAGGCTGAGAGTAACAAGGAGACAATTCACGTTCACGTGCCGACAATGCTTCCAAGCACCCCAGACACATAACAAGACACGTGTTAACCAAGCAAGGTACATCATTCATGTGTCCTGTTTGAACTTTTTCTAACATTTGCTCACCTCCTGTGCATTATTCGTTTATTATTATTTTTGTATGAATGCTGAAATTTGGTGGTTATTATTTTGCTTCAAAATGTAGCTTTTAGACCTTATTTGCTCGGATACGTTTGCAGATAGAAAGATGTAAATATATATATTGTTTGACGGATGTGCATATTTTGAAATCATTCTTCTCTCTAACAAAACTCAAATCTGTCGCTATTGTAATAAATTATTATGAAATCAGACCTGATTTCCAAAAAAAAAAAAAAAAACTTTAATTATTGATTAAGTTTATTGAACACTATTAACATGAGTAAAAACGAAGTCACGAATGTCTGTGCGACTTCCGAGGCTTCAATAGTCGATTAATCCCGGTTAGTGTTAAGCAATGAAGCAAGCAATGGTGTCACAAGTGCTCACAACTTGAGTAGTTGTTACAAATGTGTTTTTAGTCAAGTTGACCACATAACTGCCGAGTGATTTAGTTGCTGATTTCGGAGTCCAATGACAAACAGAGAACCGTTAATAGATAAAAAGATAATTAGATAATAAGATTTAATAGACCTCTGAGTTCTATGTCTGGCAATAAACGGTCAATCAATGTCAACTGTGACGAAAAGTGATCCGAGCGGACCATCCATGCCTCCACACACAGCGATGACCTAGTGACCTTACAGAAATTCGTGTGAATCAGATTTGTGATTGCAAGTGAGATGGTTTTGATGTGGCCGGGATAAGACATGAACAGTATACATAGTGGGCCAAAAGTAGTCTATCTACGTAATATTGAAAACAAGACTCTAAAATTTGCTAAAATATACCAATTATACTACCTGGTATGGATTTACTATGTTATTTTGCGCCCATTTATGCAAAGAAATCAAATAAAAAGTCAATTTTGAATGAGGGAGGAACATTTAAATGCGAGTGGTGAGTGATCACGAAGAGAGCAAAATCAGATGGGCCCCTGAACAATCATTAAGGAATGTCATATCCGACATGTATGGCGTTTCAATACGCACTCTCCGTTTCGTTTTGATTTTAGGAGATAAACATTATTGCTACTGTCAAAACAATAGCACTCTCAAACAAAACAATAGTACAAGAGCGTTGCCTTAATTATGCGTTCAATGAAGCTTATCCATGGTCCGGGGCCCTGTTTGCCATTAAAAGGGGAAATATCGCGGAATGATGAGTGCACTTTATTAATTTGGATAAATCAGCATAAATTGCAATAGGAATGATAGTAATAATAACAATATTAATAATTTATTCATTTATATTGCGCAAAATGTACAATTATAAGATAAAGTTTCTATGCGCTTAACATAAAAGAAAATTACATGCAATAATAATAAAAAGATGCACAAGGTTAAGAGAGCCATGGGTGCACAGTGCCATTTCATATGTGAGAAAACCGTGGCAAGAGCCGTCCTCTTCCTGGTCGAAAAACTCACTGCACTTGAACACCCTGAGACGTAATATTTACATACACAGAATGGTAAGATATGAGTTAAAATATTAGGCTATGTAACATTGACGAAAAATAAAAGTCTTCAATTTCTTCTTGAAGGATAACGATGGCTGCGCATTCGTAACTCTCTTAGTTGAGAATTCCATATCTTGGTTCCTTCACACACCATCGACCATGCCCCGTACATATTTTTTGAAGGGTGTATTTTCAGCATAAAAGCATCGTTGGACGATCTCAGTGGCCTGAGTGGATGGTAAGGCTCGCAAAATTCTTTTAATATTCAGGAGCTGACTCAGAGTGTAAAGCATTGTGGATGATGCACTCTGGACCCGTTTCTCTACTGGGAGCCAATGCAGTGATGCTAAAACAGATGTTACGTGGTAACCTTTAGGAGTTCTTGTTAGAATTCGCGCGGCACTGTTTTGCGTTATCTGTAGCCGACGTATTTGGCATTTTGGATGAGCAAAGAGGTCATTATGGGAATCGACGAAATCACGGTGGCATGCAGTACCAGTGCCAGGCATGTTAGACTAACCATCCTAAGCATTCATTTATCTTATCTTTGAGTGATTTTTACACTGCGATCTATTTTGTACCACTTTCTCAGATGTATTATGGTCTCCTTGGCAAATAACAACGTCCCTATTGTAAGTATTTTATGATTTGACTTTGTCATCCATATGCATTTGCCAATAATTGTAATTATTATGCAGCAATTCAGTCATCTGTAAAGGCCTACATGTTGATTTATAAATGTCCGTAATTATATTGATTACACAACATAAAGTTGTGCACTCTTAACACCACCTGTTACTGAGCTTATACAACACTGAAAACGTCTAATTCCGAACTGCGATTGGTTGATATTTGGAATAACGACATCTACAGCATTCAGTGTCATTCAAGTGAAGTTGTCTTAGTCACAAAATGGGAGTTTTGTGAAATTCTCATGATCTCAATGTTTTGATTGTGTCGAAGGCTTTTCTGCAAATACTAATCACAATCCAGAGACGTTGATTGTTCTGTGTCTCTACCTTGTACTCCATTTGACAATGCAATGGTTGCTTCGATTTCTCCATCTTCTTTGTTCAAATTGAAAACCCAAACTGCAGCCCTTTTAATGCTGATCCAGTTGACTGTTACCCAGCATCGACCCTTTCTTTTATAAAAGCTTTATGAAACTTTCGAGGCTCGAGTCTACGATCAGCCTAATTCTATAAAATGCAATTGAAATTAAGGTAGCCATTCTTGCAAACCCCTACTCCTAACAAACATGCACATGAATCGCCACCTGATTGTAACGTTGCGGCATACATAGTTCCTTACTTCGACGAACGCCACCTGTAGTTGTCCAGGTACGCTGCATTTGTTACAGTGCCAGGTGGTTTACTGCGTGGGCATCATCGTCATCACTATTGCCGGTATTCTCTGCTTATCACCTTGGTTGAGGAATTGTCGATTTTTCGAGTTATTCAGCACGAATTGGCAAACTAATGGGATATAACGCCCAAAACGAGCCATATGTCACGAGCAAGGATGTTAATATGACTGGATTGCTCAAAGCGGTTTTGGTGCGCATATACCCCCGGCCAACATGCCTCGTTCTGAATTCAAATGACGTCACACCAACTGGTTCCGCGTCGTAGTAAGGGGTGCGTTAAATCATAGACGCCTAAGTAGTCTGGTTATATGATGGTTATTGGGAAGCATGGGCGATAATACGCCTGTCAAGATAGAAAATCGTTGAAAATACGTAATAAATGCGTTGAAAAGCTCCATTTCAATGTAATTTGACATAATTGATGCAAACTGACCGATTCAAGAGGCACTTGGTATTTCCTTTCTATCAAAATTTAATACTATGCACTGTTTGGGCAGGCCGAAAAGTTCGTCATTTCTGATCGCAGGTCAAAAAGTTCTTCCTTTGTAGGCGCAGGCCAAAAAGTTCTTCTTTTTTAGGGGTATGCTGTATAATTCATCAATCAAGGTAGCTGGCCAAAAAGTTCTTCTTTTTAAAGGGTGGGCTGTATAATTCATCAATCAAGGTAGCTGGCCAAAAAGTTCTTCTTTTTTCAGGGTGGGCTCTATAATTCTTCATTCAAGGTAACTGGCCAAAAAGTTCTTTTTTAGGGGTATGCTGTATAATTCTTCATTCAAGGTAACTGGCCAAAAAGTTCTTCTTTTTAAAGGGTGGGCTGTATAATTCAT
>KB308892.1:134203-163117 GCA_000328365.1 Capitella teleta | reverse complement strand
TAGCAGCAGCCATGACGGAACCGTAGTGAACGATGTATGAAGAAGTGCTCCAAATGCCATCGAAAACAACTTGAATTTTTAAATTCCCAGAAATCAAAACAAAACTTAAAAATTAGCGCTTGTCAAAACATTGAAGGAAATTGTCTTCGGGAGCTATGCTATCAAAAATCGACAGCTATAAAAGATAACGCTATTGTTGAGAAATGGCGCGTGCTAAAAACAACTCAAAACATTAGGCGGGAAGAGGGGCAGGGGAGGTGATGCGTGCAGTACGGAGACAATGCTCAATGCAAAATATTATTGACAGCCATAATGAAGAATGTGTGAATGACCAAGTGTTTATATGCGTGAATACAAAATATGTGTGAGATAGACAAAATGTGAATTCGAAAGACTTCCGCGGGCCGGATTTGATTAAAAAGCATAGGAGAGGCCACGGGCCGGATCCAGAGCCCTTGCGGGCCGGAACCGGCCCGCGGGCCGCCAGATGCCGACCCCTGGATTAATGTAATAGCGTGATTAACCGACTTGGCACACTCAACCATTGTGTCATGAATGTTGAATGAAGAATTATACAGCATACCCCTAAAGAAAAAGAACTTTTTGGCCAGTTACCTTGAATGAAGAATTATAAAGCCCACCCTTAATAAAGAAGAACTTTTTGGCCAGTTACCTTGAATGAAGAATTATACAGCATACCCCTAAAAAAGAAGAACTTTTTGGCTAGTTACCTTGAATGAAGAATTATACAGCATACCCCTAAAAAAGAACTTTTTGGCCAGTTACCTTGAATGAAGAATTATACAGCATACCCCTAAAAAGGAAGAACTTTTTGGCCAGTTACCTTGAATGAAGAATTATACAGCATACCCCTAAAAAGGAAGAACTTTTTGGCCAGTTACCTTTAATGAAGAATTATACAGCATACCCCTAAAAAAGAAGAACTTTTTGGCCTGCGATCAGAAATGACGAACTTTTCGGCCTGCCCAAACAGTGCAAATTATTAAATTTTGATGGAAAGGAAATACCAAGTGCCTCTTGAATCGGTCAGTTTGCATCAATTATGTCGAATTACATTGAAATGGAGCTTTCCAACACATTTATTACGTATTTTCATCGATTTTTTATCTTGACAGGCGTATTATCGCCCATGCTTCGCAATAACCATCATATAACCGGACTACTTAGGCGTCTATGTTTTAACGCACCCCTTTTTTTGTCTGCATATAGAGCCACGCGTCTGCATTAAGTGTTTCCCCCAAAGACTCTCTATTAAGATTAATCTTAATAGAGAGTCTTTGGTTTCCCCAATTTCTATAATATAGTTCTGTTTTCTTCCAGGTGAGGGCCGGCGCATTGAAATCATAACGAACCAAGAGTGACGTTATGGTTGGAATTCATATATCGCGTGGGCGACGAGCACTTAAAAGCAACGTAACAGTTGGGTTGTTTGAAGCGTAATAAACAATGTTGAAGTAATTTATAGAATTCCAATAATATTATTAGTATGTTAATGAGGGTTTAATCTATTCAAAAATATTAATTTCAAGCCGGAAAGCGCTCGAAATTATTGATTTATTGTCACTCAAAAAGTATAGATTTCGGGAATTTCCAAGGAACAGTTCGAATTTGGCGTTATGATTTTATCGATTCTCGAGTTGATTCACTTTATAATTACGAGAGTTAAAAATCGCGAATGGGCCCAAAAATATTTGTTCTCGATGAAGAAATATCTAAGGAAGAAATAACAGTCGGCTTTAAGGGTTTTCATGCACGATTGGTAAAGTTATACTAAATTTACTGTAGTTGGGTATGATTTTCCCATGTTGAAAGATAGTGGAGGCTCCGTTTCTAAGAAACAAAATGGCGTTCAAATCTCACTTTGCGCTACTCTCTTTAGCATATAGGATACTAGTCGGAGCGCTTGAAGTGCGCGCATGCGCTATGGGAACATAGCAACGCCGTCCAAACAGAAATGGCGATCTGAAGAGGTTCCTTTCCAATAATTCGGTACCTTATATGGTTTAATTTGAGTGGCAGCTAATCACCCAAGTCGAATAGGATGTCAAAAAAACGAACAAAGAGTGGCGCAGGGTCTGCGGGTATCCAACGTTGGGAAACTGCATTATTGACTGCCCCATTTTGTGAAGAGGTAAGTAGACCACGTTTCCCCTCTGGGGAAACGTCTCTGCGTCTAAGTAGACCCCTGAGTCACTCGAAATTGGAAATGTCACTTCACTCCAGTGTTTATCAGCTTGCTAGTCACTTCTAAGTCACTTAACAAAAACATGGACGTCACTTTCAGGTTTGTACAGAAGTCACTTAATGGTGCAGAATGCAATTGAAGTGTTGTAGGCCAAGTAGGCCTACATGTATTTTCATTTCTAAATGGCAACCCAGCTGACACCAACTGAGCTACTCAGCTAGTACTAGAAGAACTAGATGTCTAAAAGACCGAAGATGTTGAATACCGGACGAGCTAAAATAGGGTCACGTGACTGACATTTTGAAAACGCCATGATAGGGAAAACCCAAGAAATCCCAAAACTGAAACCACTCTTGAGTGTAAATTAACAGATTTATCAAAATATTTACGTATATGACCATCCTGCACAACTCTTTAACACACGTAAGTGACACATTGATAAAATACGAGTCAAAAAAAGGTTATTTAAATTACATTTAATAGTTCTATAAGGGCTCAGGCTATGGACCTGCCTCAATAAGTATATTGCTTGCTTCAATATATCAAAAGCTAGCATGACAATTAATGTCAGATTCAGATTTAGGATTGGTTAATTTCTTTAACTCCAGAGCCACTGTATGGGCTATACCAGTAATGTGACGTGAAAGAGCATGCTTCTTGGTGCCACTTCCAATACCTCAACTTCTTTTACAATCGTTAATGCTTGCTGCATTAACTTTTAGTGCCGTCACAAAGTGAAACTGAAACCAATGCTTAACTTCGAGTTCGCATAATTTATTTTCCCTGGGCGCCGATTGGACTCGGCCTCTCATGCATAAAACATTAGCTTCCATATAAG
The DNA here is from genome assembly GCA_000328365.1 of Capitella teleta. Taxonomy (NCBI): domain Eukaryota; kingdom Metazoa; phylum Annelida; class Polychaeta; family Capitellidae; genus Capitella; species Capitella teleta. The sequence continues at coordinate 160,073 of KB308892.1, read as the reverse complement.
GTGATCGGTAATCTCGATTTGAGGCCGACCACCTCCGAAGACAAACGCGGGAAAAATGAAGTCTCTTAATAAAGACTTCGGCAATCTTCGGCAACACTCGGAGGAGACTCAACATGTGACCTCTCGCGAACGTATACAAGAGAATATCTTAGCCGAGCAACTTTCTACTCGCGTGAATCAACTTTGCGCGAGCAATTGCTCGCGTGAAAATGAATAGACTGATATATATAGAGTACAATGTATAGAGAATTATTGACTGATCAATTTAACTTATGAGAACTAGCAATACTTCAATAGTTATACAATAGAGTGTAGGCCTAGTGATCATACTAATAAGTAGCACTCATGAATGAACTCAAGAAATTCATTCACGATAAAGTGAAGCTAGCAGGGTCATTCATTGGTCTGGAAGCGATGAAGGAGGCTCACTGGGTCCTAGTCGGTCTGGAGGAGAGGAAGGGGGCTCACTGGGTCCTAGTTGGTCTGGAAGAGAGGAAGGGGGCTCACTGGGTACTAGTTGGTCTGGAAGCGAAGAGGAGGGCTCACTGGGTCATTCATTGGTCTCGAAGCGATGAGGGGGGCTCAATGGGTCCTAGTCGGATTCTGATGTATGACCCAGCCAGCTCCCTTATCGCTTATAGACTGTTAGATATGAATGAATGACCCAGCCAGCCCCCCTTATTGCTTATAGACTGTTAGATACGAATGAATGACCCAGCCAGCCCCCTTATTGCTTGCAGACTGTTAGATACCGATGAATGACTCAACCAGCCCCCTTATCGCTTGCAGACTGTTAGATACCAATGAATGACCCAGCCAGCCTACCTTATCACTTATAGAAATAATTTGTTCCAAGCTGCCATATTGATAATTATTAATGATCCCAAAAGATTTTGGCTACAGACTGGATGGATCTAATTGGGCCTCATGTCACTGTCACCAGTGATCAGACCTGCCAAAACTGTTGAGGTTCAGGATGAAAAGTTAAGATTAAATTTTGATATGATAATGGAATTGGGAGGGATAACTCCGGATATATAAATGATCAGCATGCTTTCAGGGTGGTAATCAATATGAAAATTGTGAATGACTTTATATATTTCATAAAATTATTTCAGATATACTACATAACCAAGAGATTTTGCCGTCAATTGCTATTATACAATATAATGATATGTCGCCGAATGATGAAATATTGGAATCTAGAGCTGCACGTATAATTTACAACTGAAGTGTATTCCTATCTGTACAATCTCAAATAGCCGAGAATGCAGACTGCGGTGATTTAATTCACATATTCTAGGTGTGACCAGAGGTTCAAAAAGAGGGGCCTGGTGGGTAGCAGTGGCATGCCTAATGAGCTAATGCCCGATTTATCATTCAACGGGAGGTCACGATGGCAATTAGCAGAAAGTGAATATCGGGAAAATTATGCTGTCAAAACCTTGAACTCAATCTAACACATGTGGCATGATTTATTTCTAAAACTTATTATTATAATATTTATAAGAGTACACATAAGACAGTGTTAATTTAACACATTCAACAGTTGAGTTGAGTTATGTCGCGCAAATGATAAATTGATTGAGAGACAGGTTCACTTTTATGCATCCAATTATAGGCCAGCATGCAAGCTCATTGCGAAGGCATTTTATGCTTTAGAACTCTTAGTAAATGTAAACTTTTGAATAAGTTAATGACAGGTAGCAGCTAGATGTTTAATAGGTGGTCTGTTTCTGACATCAAAGTTTGGCGAGATGCCAGATTGCCCAGGTGCATTCATTAGCATGGGATTTAGTCGTTTAGATTAGATATATAGAGACATTTAGTTAGGAGCCTGTGTTTGCCTGGTCCTGCGTCAGTAATTTCTGAAACAACGACTTTTATTACTCAAAACTGTTGAAACTTAATCATCAATGCTGCGTTGTCCCTTCCCGCATGGGCACAAAAAACGACACACGTCACACACACGCAGGCCTATAATGATAATATTATTATTAGTTAATCAATTGTGCAGTTGTTTATGAATGAATATATACGGTCGATTGAGGGGGCATCCCGATGATAGGCCTATATCTAATGAAGCATAAATATGGGGCATATGGTCTGCCATGCAAAGCTAGCCTATCCTTATGAAAACTTGCCATTCACCAACAATAATATTACATTACATGTAGCCTACTAATTTCCACCCGAATACATCACCTGATCTATGTCGTAATAAACCAATTTAACCAGTCCAAATTTTGTTTATGGAACTTACCTCAAATTAGTAGATGAACAATATATGTTTGTGCAGGTATATCTCGATCGGATCTTCTAAAATCGAACGATTGGTTTTATGACTTTTGTCTAACAGAATGCGCACGATGCAAAGAGAATTTGAAGAAAGTGTGAAGTTCGCGCAGCACGTGTTGCAGCAGCGAGCGCTCGGCTCTGATTGGCTGCTGGCTCTAAGCGCGTTTTACGGCTGCCTCGCGCATAGTCTGGGAAGTGCTACAACTGGTGGAGAAATGAGTACCTCAGTTCTAGCTTAGTCTAGGCATCTTAAAGACATCTTGTGCCTGCTGGGTAGCATCCACCAAAGTGATTAAGGACAATTAAATTGGTGTTTATGCTACTCACGTACCTAATTAAGTTCATGCATGGATTCCAATGAAATTCATATTCCATGGAACCTAACAAATGTGTGCGTAACCCTGAAATTTGGACGTATTTTGTATCTCCCTTTACAGATGCCAAAAATTAATAGAATCAAAGCTGTGTCGTTGTTTGTGCTATTGTTGATTAATGAATACATATACATTGGTAAAAGATGTTTCATTAATGTGTTTTAATTGTTTCACTTGTGGCTAACATATGGCTGCCAATCCAGAACTGTAGCAGAACGATACTCTGGTGGCACACATGATTATATGCGTCAGAGTATATGTCATTATTTGCAACTAGCTGTAAACTGTATGTTGTGCTCAGGACAAGTGGAATGCTAGCGTTGCATTTGTGATCGGACACCAAGCAGAAGACTACGAACATCTTTCTCATTTGGTGGCTGCCATCAATGCTGGAACGAGACGCCTGTTTAGCATATTCACAAAAGATGAACTCTACGAAATGGTATGATCATTGTATTCATGTCATTGATACTCATAGATACATTATCAGGTCAACGATCTTGGAAATCCAAAAGCCAAGAAAGCAAAGGAGATCCCTCAGTTCTCAGAAATCTGTGAGCCATGTAAGATGCACCTCGACAACGGCGAAGACATCCCGATGCCTCTTCTCGCTAAACTCATCAAATTTCGTTTGCTCGACATCAAACAAAAAGATTTGAAGCGCAGGGAGACTGAAAAACGGGTGAGTGTTGTTTTTGTTTCATGTGTGGCTGAATTTTGATCTGTTGAATCTGAATCTGTAGGGTAAAAAACCAAAGGTAAGATTTGTTAAGATTTGTTCAAGGTTGACTATTTAAGCATTTTTAAGCTATACAGTTATCACTTTAGAGTAAGGATTCCCTTCACATTAGTCTCCTTTTGTAATATTTCCTGCTATTTTAAATGTGTGACTGCATTGCCACGGAATGGCAATATTCGGAATATTATTCACTCAAAAGGATTTTGAGTGAAGAATACCAGTGATACTATTCTAGTTTCCCTGCCTGGAGACGCCAGGCAGGGAAACAACAAATCCACAATTAAATTAAATTAAATTAATTTAATTTAATTAAATTAATTTAATTTAATTAAATTAAATAATTTACAAATCCTGTTGGATTTGTAAATTAATCGTGGTTTAATCCCAAATATTCCACACCTGGAATTTCAGATTGGAGGAGACAAAGATAAAGGAGGTAAGAAAGCTGACAAGGGTAAAGAAAGAACAAAATCTCCGGGCAAAGGCAAGGGAGGAAAAAAGACTCCGGATCCCCCGTCTGCCAGAGGAGATACCAAACTGAAGAAGCGGGGAGAAGAGGACATCGACAATAAGTACATTGGTATGACATTCTTGTCTGGCTAATTAAAGTTTCAATTAATCTTCTTTGCTGTACAGATGATGAGCCTGATGATGGACCTCAACATTACATCATGATTTGTGGATTCCACCAACCACGTTTACTTTCCCATTTAGCAGATCTCAGCATCTGCGTTGATTCCATCATCCGATTTAAGAGTGAGGATTATGCTCGATTCATTCCAGATCCAACAGATGAGGATCTAGAGATGGACAAGGATGAAAAGATGTTGGGTATGAATGCCGTGTTGAATGACTGCCTCATGTTTGTAATATGATTCTCAGCTCTTGAGGAGGTACGCAGTCAGGTGAAGGAGAAATTGTCCAAAGAAATTGCGCAGTTCTGGAAGGATATTCTGTTGATAATGAGAGCAGCCTCACCTGCCTCGCCACTGCACGACGTGGCTCAATTGGAATACATCGTGAAGGAGTCCATCATACCTCCCAATATGGAAGACAACGGCCTCAAGGTGATCCTTGATGCTGCCATCTTATGCAGGCCTTCGATTTTAGGCGCGCAGTTGACTGCGCTCCTCGCGTTTTCAAGGTTGCGCTTCACGGAAATTGGTGTCTGCGTTATTTCCCGCCACAGTTTCCCGCGTAATTGAGTTCCTATGCACCGAACCAGTATTATCGAATCATCTTAGCCCGAACGAGGTCAAGCGTGTGCATAGCCTTGTGCATCGCATCGCGTGCGTAGATGTGTTGATGTTTTGCTTTCCGGTTTGCTGGTTACGATGGAGAAGGGTGCCATAGTAAATTTAAAGACATTCCTAGGGTGGAACAAGCCCTGCATTGGATATTAAGTGTCCGATGGCAAGGTCAACTTTATATGGTGCAAGCTGTGTGCAAAACATGCGCACAAGATCAAGGCCAGCAGAGACTTGAAAGGCAAAGCACTAGAATAGATGCCACTGATGCGTTCGTTGTGGGAACGAACTTCGTTTCCAAACATAGTACATACCATCACACAACACCTTGATGAGGGGAGAATTCACCAGTAAGCCAACTTTAATTTTTGTTTACTAGGGCATATTTTGATTTGATTACATATGCAGTACTTAGATACTTATGAAATTATGAGCAGCCGCACCACTGTGACCAGCTCATCTGAGGAGTCAGACACTGAAAGTGACTACATCATTGAACATGAGGACTTTTTCTAGTTAATTTGAATTTTTTATCCACTGTGACTTTTATTTACTCGAGAGTATTGCATGAAGCCTTAATTAATTCCTTGTACATGTACTCACCTGAGTCAATTTTAAATAAGGTCTGTTACTATGTTTACTGATAAATTTAAAATGATGATGTCAGTACTTGTGTTGCATTTTTTTAACCAAATTTATTGAGCAATTTTGCTTCAAAATCTTCAACTTCTTTGCTATCGAGTTGAAATTTTAATTGACACCTCAAAAAATAATCTTTTTTTCCAGTGAAACATTGCCATACTGACCGTAAAAAAATTGAGCTCCTTGGCAATTTTGGGTGCTTGGTAAATTGAGCTCCTAAAGTTCTCAAAAACGAAGGCCTGCTTACGCTTTATTTTGTTACAATTTCTATGTAGACTCAATTTGGAGTGGATATGTATGAAGACATTGCATGCATGATGTACGACCTTATGGATGCCAAACGCCAATGGCGGAATTACCTTGAGAGCCTTCACCTGCTTCCAGTCCCTGAGTATGGCCTCCCTCCCCCCTCTCCTGACACAAAAGGTATCTATCTATCTAGGTAATATCTTGTTTCTTCACTTCATCACTGCCTCTTTTACAGATGGCACTTCACAACCGGCTGTCACTCCAGCCCCAACTATGATGACAGGAAAAGCAGACAACTCAAGCCAACCTGGGGATTCATGTGAGCCTAAGCTGAGTCATGAAGTGGATATGCGATTCTACCAAGATCTAATGAACACTGTGCCGCAAGAGAGCTCCAGCATCCCTCTCATCATGCACTGCATGTTGGAACAGGTTGCACACTCTCCACATGCTTTTGAGCTTTCTCTCATCTTACCCTTTGCAGGTTGTGGCCACGGAGGAAGACAGAGAGCCCCCGAGTGAAACTCCTCACCCAACCCGTGCTGACGGGTTAGACGACACTGTCGCTTCTCACATTAGCTCAATGGCATTCAAGCTTGCTTTGAGCGAAGATGAACAACAAGTGAGCTACTTGCCCAAATGTTATTTATTATCTTGATAAATCCTTTTTAAATGACAGGCACTTTCACAACAGCTGGACACTGTGTCTTGTCCTGCTCCTCTGATGAAACAACCTCTGCTGCTCAGCTATCATGATGATATCACACGGAGACTCAACCACCTGAAACCTGTGGATGACTTTGACGCTATGAAGGCTGAGCTGAGCATGCTGGGATTCCTTCCCATGGCTGACTTGGCTAAATTCAAACAACCAAGTGAACAATTAGCAAAGGAAAGAGCTGCATCTCTGCAAGAACTGCTTCACTTCTGCATCACAGGGGGCCTCACACAACTGGGTCAGTCTTTTGAAATCGTTCTCTTTTGGGGTTAACTTGCTTGTATTTCAGAGATCGAACACGCCATGTGTCAGTTTGTCCTTGAATGTGTGGAATTGAGTGAGACAAATGAGGACAGCATTGTCTGCCAGAGGCCCCGGGACTTCCCTCAGTACAATATTCCCTGGGATCACCCTTTCCCTTTCTTCCAAGGTATGATCCTTGCTTGTGATGAGGATGCAATACCACTTGACGAGAGCTCTTCATCTACGAGGAAATCAAGACCTGGATCAGGTGAAATAGTAAATGATGAGGAAGTAATCAGTGAGAGACGTACGTGTTGTTATTCAGCCAGAACCAACCACAACCAGCGACAGAGAACCTCTTCTGCCTCCTCCTCCTCTCCCCTCTCTACTTCACCAAGACCCCAATCTCCAGGTATCTTGAAGAGCAGTCGAACTCCCTCGGCCACATCTCGTAAACCCAGTGAGTTCCTCAATCACTCATATTTTGTGAAATCTCTTAATTGACGACTGATTTACGTTCAAAACAGATGATGATGATGATGATGGTAATTGTGTTGTTTGATTTATGTTATCGAAAGTTGTTGTTCCAATTTAAGCACCCTGTACATGTGATGATTTTTACTTTCATTCTTACTGTTCAGTTGTATATGTTCTATGGTTGGTTTTGTGTTGCATGCTATGCATGGATAATTTATGTGCAAGTATCAAATTATCGATCATACTTCTGTGGCAATCAAATGTTCCACCAAAGGAATCGAACAGTTCTTTGGAAAGCTGTTCCAATCAGCACTCTTTTGAGATTTTATTATTTTTCAAAAAAATTTATATTCTCATTGACTTCATCGATTATTTCTTTATAAAAAATTTGCATTATGTGCCCTGTTTGATCTACATGCACTTACATGCTCAACATTATTTTCTTTTCTGCTAGCAGATATTATCCATCCTTGCGCCTCTTCACAGCCTCACGTAGAAATACATCTGTTCAATTCTCCTGTAGCAATTCTGCTTTATCTTCTTTATCTGTGTTTATGATGCATCCGTGCGTGGTGATTCTTCCAGTTCATTCAGTGCATTTTGAGCGTGATGGTGAGGGAAACGAGGTTGTTCAACCAGGGGACGATAAGACACCAGCTGACACCCCATCCAACTATGATCACGGATCTGGCAGTGTGCCAACTAATACTGACCCCATGTCAGTGGTCAATGACAAAGCACAGAAGAGAGTGCTTGACCAGTGGTGCTTTGCTGAACACCACAAACCAAAGATCCTTTTGCAGGTGGGTAAGAGTGGAAGGGGAAGCGAGTATGAGACGAATCTGATGTGTGCAGGTGATGAACCAAGCGCTGAGCACTCATCCATACATGGACACCTACTACCATCGGAGGGACAACTCCTTGCTTGTCGTGCTGCACAACCCACACTCAAGTGAACTCCAGTCATTCACTAAATGGGAACACAGCCTGCATTCAAATGTGGGATTCAGGTAAATGAAACGCTTCGCTTTTATCCACTTAGCTGACTTAGCTTGATGCAGGAATTACATGGATCACGTTGCTGGCTCCATTGAGGAGTGGACTCGTGCTGAGGAATCCAAGTATCAAGCGGCTATGCTGGCAAAGGAGGTTGATCAAATCATGAACGACGCTGAAGAAGCATCGTCCCCGCCAACGAGCGGCAAGGGAGGCAAGAAGAAGGAGCGATCCAAGTCACCCAAGAAGTCAACTAGCAGAGCAAAGAGCTCCTCTCGAAGCAGCAGTGTAGAGAGACCCACGAGTGGTAACATGTACATACGACAGGGTTCACTGAAAGCGTGGAAGGAAGATCAGGATAAAGTGAGGGCAGAAGAAGATGAGAAGGAACGGCAGAAGCAGGAGAAGAGAGCAAAATCAGCGGAGAAAAGGAAATCTGCTAAGGACATAGGAGATGATGACAAGGAGTCAAAGAAGCGACCCGGTTCACGACAGAGTAGTAAGTCGCGTCAGTCAAAGGAAGACATCGTACAGGATCAAACCCTCTCGGATGAAGTTGCTCCTGATGAACCCTTCTGGCCGGTAAATAATTCATTCCCTGTATTCAGTCTCTTCAGTGTCCCATCTTCAGTTTATCGGCTATGATGTTGGAAACAATTTGATTCACGCGTCTGGCAGTCTGACTACTCTCTTCCCAGCAGATGGCGGTCAGATTAAGACGGAGAAGACTGAATTCATACAAGGTGAGGAATATTGGAAACGTGTGTAAAGACACTTATTTCTTTTGCAGGAACACTCTCTGTGAAAACCAATGTACTGAAAGACGGGCATGTTTTCACGGTCCACATCCTTGATCCTAAAAAAGGAGGAGAAGATGAGGAGGCGAAGGAGGAGGAGGAGGAGGCAATGGAGAAAGGAGAACTTGAGACACAAGAGAAAGATGAAAGTGACAAGAATGGTGAGAGAAAAGTAGTAGCCGAGAAACAAGAAGAGAAGAAAGCAGAGAAGCCATGCGTTGGTCACTTTGGAAGTTTTTCTGCTTTATTTAGTGACGGTTTAAACGTCAGTTTGAGTACATACGGTGCCTCTGGAATGCCCATCAACGGTAAGCCCTGATGACTTTGTCTATCCTGTCCCTCCATCTTTGCCTCTTGCAGGAAGCAAATATGAACCAGTCCCTTACATTGCTCCTGCTGTCCGTAGTCCCAGTCCTCAGGGAAAAGACGGATCGCCCACCAAGCACAAGCGAGACAAGAGCAAGGACAAGGCTGCGACCCCTGACCCCTCTGCCCAGGTCACCATTTTACTCAATTAGAGCTTGGTTTATTCAGCTTAATCGTTAATGTTCAAGTGATTTATCATTCTGTCGTCTTCCTCATAGAGGGAAAGTGAACTGCTCGCCAAGGTACACACTTGTTGGCCTTGATTAGATCTAACTCTAAGACTGTGCACTGTTACTTATTCACATGCTTCAGTGAATGCAATTAAAAAGTTGATTTCAATATGCTAATACTGATGCTAATACGTCAGCACTTTTTCATAGCTTACCAAACTCGACATTAAATTGCTAAGCATGGTTTCTAACATATTTTCTCTTTTTATTTCTTTCTTTGTTTCTCTCAATGGTTGATTGGTTTTTATCTGGATTTCCCAAACTTTGTCTGAATTTATGATATTAATTTCATGCTAATTTATGCGCAGGAGGAGGAGGTTGAAGCCCCATCTGAGCCAGAGCCTGTACCACACCAGCCGTTCCAACAACTCTTCCTATCCTGTCCTGATGGCCTCAATTTGACATACTTTTTGGAGAGCTCATTAGGTATGCATACATGTTGCATAAGTTGTACTATATAAGAACCTCTTTTGCAGGAATCCATCCAAAGTCAGAGGACAGTCGACATCTTCTTGTGCGCCAGTCATATCCATACAAAACGAAGGGGATACAAGCGTGTGAAGGAGCCCGTAAGAATGCAATGACGGAAGTCTCAAGAATCATAAATGCTGATGGCACCGTGACCAAGACCAACACTGATGGCACCATCACAGTACTGCATCTCTCAATGCGTGATGACATCATTCCTCAAATATGATCTTTAGGTGATGTTTGCTGATGGTGCTGTGAGTCATTACTGCACGTCTTCTGCCCTGCTCCCTGGCAGTCGTAACGCCTCTCCTACACGCGTGGGCTCTGCCAAGAGTGATCGTGAGACACCAACTAGGAAGAGTGCGCGCATTCTCAGTTCAAGATCTTTCAAATTCTCCCCTTATTCTCGTGACAGAGGGAAGTCGAAGGAGTGGGAAGAAGGAAGTTGTGTTGGAGCAGCCCGTTGAAGAGGATCGAGCTGACAAAGCTTTCTGGATCACCACACTTCCCAGTGGAGAGCGAGTGGCCAGTCAGGGCAGGACCTACTCTAAGGTCCCTGTCAAGATGGCCAAGATCTGTGTGGCAACTGACCCTCAGACCGGTCAAGTATGTCAAATATTTAAGATGAGGCGCCTGTATAACATTCTGTCCTTCAGACAATGCACACCCGTGATGATCATGTGGTGACCATTTACATGCCTGATGGCAGCATGGTGGTTGAGCATGCTGATGGCACGCGCATCAACACCCTCCAGCATCAGCTGGAGTTGAAGGTGGAGGCTGAGGGTGAAACAGGTGAGGCGAATGTGTTGTGAAGGGAACTTCTGATGTTCTGCTTGAAACAGGCGAGGATGGAGAGACACGAGTGAAGAACCTTAAGCTGATCAGCGTTGAGTGCCCTGGATATGCCACAGTCAAGTTTGATTCTGATGCCGGCCACTGCAGTACAGAGCTGGGAAATGGAGACTGTGTGTACACATCCCTGGACGGTACCTACGATCTCCACCACCATGATGGAGGCTGTCTGCACATGGAGACCGATGGCACCTCTGTCTACTTCCCAATGCCTGCCAATGAAGTGGACATGCCAAACCCAACACAACAGCTGCAGTATATCATGCGCCATTCCTCAGATGTCATTTGTGAAACTGTTGACAACATGGGCAACACTTTCACTGTCTCTAACGCTGGCGAGGGAAGCGTGGTTTTGGCTCAGGGTCAAGATTCTGTTGCAATGGAGACCGAGGGAGGAGAATCTGATCTGATACAGAAGCAAGTGGTGACATACAAGCAGCACGCTCCTCACTTTTTCATCATCCACAAAGATGGCAGTGGCACAGAACTGCTGCGCTACCAGGATGTGGCCAGCTACGTCTCTGATGCAGAGAGTGACCCCTCCACGGCCATCCTCATGGACCCTCTCCCTGACCACATGGGTGTCATTGGCATCACAGTCCTCAAGCCATACATGAACGGCATTTCAGAATCATGGCTGAAAAATTACGAGATGGACACCATAATTCCTGCTGGATTGATATCTCGTGACTTCAAATCAGTTCCTCCAAAAGAGGTCGTGAAACCTGGCCCCAAATTTGGAACAAATGTAGGTCAAGGTCTGGCCATTGGTTCGGCTATGAAGGGTCAGCCAGTGCTTCCAATGCTGAAATGCCCATCTGTCCTGCAACTGAGGCAGATTTTGCAGTACAAACCGGTCACTTCAGAGTTGCGCACTAAGTGAGCATATTATTAAATATTACATAAATTCAATACTTCTCTTCAGGTTGGGGACCAGCCTGAAAATGTACGCAGAATTCGTCAAGAAGAGATTAGAGCAGCAGGAATTATTGCAGGTCATTGATCCACGGTCGGATGAGGAGAGGTCTGCAGCTGAGCAATTGCAAGGTCAGGTGTTGGTGCCTGGGCTGGCTCAAGGTCAGAACTCTCAGTTTTCAACCTCTTGTCCAATACTCTGACCTTTCCATTCACCAGGTGATGTGAAAGGACTTTATGAGAAGGTGACGGCACCCCCTGTACCCAGTCCTCCCCCCAATCCTCAGGCGAAGAGAAGCTCAGCTGATTGGGAGCAGGATAAGCGCATTTTGGCTGAGGAGAAGGAATGCAAGCGGGCTCTGAAGCAACATGATGTGCCAAAATATTTTGACTCAGAAATCGGAAAATCTTTCCTCTTGTCCCAGGTGAGAAACCAATATAAGCCACAATTTGTTATCGCTATTGTATTTTTCCCCTCATTAGGCACAAAATAAGCGATTAAACTCTAGACGAAACAATCTAATTCTACTGTTTCTTCATCTTTTTCTAATTTGACTTTTCCATATTTCCAAATTTGATACCTCAAAATGCATCATCTTTACTCTGGTGACAGTTGTTTCTATTTGATGAAATTTGTCTTTAATCAAATAATGGCTCTGTATAATTTCATTTTTTCCAGGCTCCTGACATGGAAAGCCTTACTAAACAGCTCGCTGATGACACTCGCAGAGGTCGTAACCCTGTGATCAGCCAGACCTCTTCTGAATCTTCACCCCAGATCAGTCCTGACCAGCAACGACTGCCAAGTAAGCACTGAATTACCTTATTGCTTTATACAATCTGTCCGCTCGTTCTTAACAAGTTTTTCTGTGATGTAAATAAAAAACTGCTTGATTTATATCCTCTGCTTCTTCACTTGTTGTTGATGCGCATGCACTTTCTTCTGCTTTTGTGTTTGTCAGGTGGTGCTGCTTCAGAGGGAGGCACTCCTTGCAAAGAACAACCATCCTCCCCCATCAGAGGTACGCTGTCTGTTTTACTCACTTTCCTGCTGCTTGCATATGCTACATGTACATTGAATGCTGTCTCTTCTAAAGGCATCTCTGGCAACACCCCATCAGCCTTGCGGCCTGGCAACCCTACCCCTGCACATGCCACTGGTGACGGCTCACCCGCCCTTGTGCGCCCCAACAACCCAACGCCTGCTCATGCCAGCAAAGCCATACCTGATAGACCAAGTGAATCTCTCTTCTGTCTTACACCTACAGTCACCTCCTTTCATGTTTCAGTTGCTCCCAGTCCCAAAGATGCCACTAATGGATACTCTGGGTTCACGTCAGAGACCCCACTGAGCCACGCCTATCCCAGCATCCCTGAGCAGCCCCTGGAAGAAGCATGTGAGTCACTCACTGCCTGGTTCTTCTCTCTTGAATCCCTTGTGTTCAGATCAGCAGGAGCTTCCTCCTGAGGAACCACATGCTACTAGCACATGCGTTATATCCACAAACAGTGGACCATCAGATGTGTTTGGGGAATCCCAGAAGAGTGGAACTCTGCTCCCAGGTTACATGAGAGCTGAACGTCCAGGTGCTGTGCCCAATGACAAAGTCAGTCTTCCCCCTTCTGCTGTTTCATCATGACTCATTGACTCTCTTCTTTTTAGTACATTGAAGTGGAGGACCCTGTGAGGCGTAAAGTGAACACCATTTCACTGACTGGGGCCACTCCCCACGGCAAGCATCTCCTAAAACATATGCGTGGCTGTCACTTGCTGCCAGAGGCTATCAACTTTGGTTGGCTGAAAGAGGGCAACACTTATGCTATGTCCGTCCTGCTCAAGAATACTGGCGTTGACACATGTAGGTTCAAGGTCAAACAACCGCCCCCTTCAACTGGCCTAAATGTCATCTACAAACTGGGACCTGTGCGTTGTTTGTTCTGTGTGGGCTGGTGTTGAAATTTCCTTTCTTGTAGATTGCAGCCGGCTTGAACCGAGAACTGATTGTAGAGATTTATGCCATCGCAGCCGGAGTGCGTGGTAGTGAGGGAATCGGAAACATCTCCCACAATTTGGAAATCACAACTGAGATGCATCACATGTCGCTCCCTATCTCAGCCAATATCCTTTTCAATGTTCTTTTAATCTGATGCTATTTTTATGTCTTTCTTCCTTGACCATTTTCTCACCTGTGCTTACAGCAGAAGAGTTTGATCGTGGTGGACACAAGCTACAGCAACCGGCCTCTGGGGTCAAACTGGTTTCATCTCGACCACCTGCTGGTCAAGGCATCATTCGACCACGCAAGGAAGAGTAAGGTGAGCTATTTAGGTTGATCTCTCTTTTGTGATTCATGAGGATTTCATTTCCAGGAATCGTGAATTTATTCTGTGATAGAGGAGGACCCTAGTGCCAATGAAACCCTCTAATGTATTTGAGTGCATCTGCAATTTATTCATCTTTTTCCCCTAATAAACTGAGCGTACACTGTGATGAACAATTTTACACAATTTTTCTATCTTTTTTTAAAGAGGACCTCAAGTTGATTGTTTTGAACTAGTAACGGATGATTGAGGATGCATCCGAAAAGACAAATATGCCTTCTGAGATATTTTTTGGAAAAATATGCTTGCTGTGGACTAATTTCTAGATACATTGAATTTGAGGGGTTTAAAATCTTGCTTTCTTCTCCAGTTTGATTTCAGACTGGTGACATGACAAAAGAAACTCTCCCATTGTCAACAATGGGAGCAGTTTTCATAAAAGAAATCTCGCACTGATCTTCTTTCAAGCTATTCTGCCTTAGCATGAAATTCGTGTTTTAATTTGTCTTGAATATCATTCACAGTTTGACAGAATTTTTCAAAAATGTTTTCTCATCACTCAAAAAAGCCCATAGAATCTATCTAAAAAGGTTCTGAAATGAACAGAGGTCCTCCTTTAAACATGTTTAAATATATGTTCCAAAATGAAAGATCAAAAATGGAGAAAGGAAATCCTAGATTTATATTCATCAACAATAGAAGTCAAACAAATATGAAACAAAGAGTCAGGTTAATTAAATTATTCTGGGTACACCAGTGTTACACTGAAGAAAACAAAAAGCAGTGAAACAAATTATTTGTAACAATAAAAATAACTATTCTCCTTCTCACAGCAAATGAAAGCCAAAGTATTCCAATTCAGATCCTAAATCATTGAAAAGCAATTCAAATGGTACGGTGATTAAATTACGATCAAATTTTATCAGCATTATCCATAGCCGGATTTTCTTGGAAATAAAAATCTGTGGGGCAAATATGGCAAGCTTACTGACTGGAATACATTTTGATGAAATGTGCAACTAACACAGCCTTACTCGTTATCACTCAGGTGCTTCCCAAATCAGTGATATCACTACACAGAAAGATACAAATACGCCATAGATTACAAACTAAATACTCCTACAATTATTCCTAATATATTCACTGCATGAAATTCCTCAATATTCTGAATGAACACAATTCCATTGAGATGTTCGTCTACTTCTCTCGCGCAACTTCCCTGATGGCCTGCACGATGCCTCCAGGACCTGCCAGCGAAGTCTTGCCCATGAGATCAATGTCGATGTCTCGCGCTGCCTGCCGCCCTTCATTGATGGCCCACACCACCAGCGACTGACCTCGCCTGCAGTCTCCAGCCGCGTAGACCCCAGGCACGCTGGTCCTGTACTTGCCAGCAGGGGTCTCGATGTTGGAGCGAGGGTCTTGGTCAAGGGACAGCTCCTCAATGACCTTGTTCTCAGGCCCAAGGAAGCCCATTGCTAGCATAACCATGTCGCAAGGGTAGATCTTCTCAGAATCTGAAACATTGACAATATGATTGATAAATAGGGGGTAGGGAAGCCGGATGAAAGCAGACCTGGTTTCTGAGACATGTTCCATCTGCCTGTCTCGTCCTTCATCCATTCAACCAGCACAGTGCGAATGCCCTTAACATGACCTTTGCCGTCATCCAAAAATTCCTAAAATACATTTGGAGGTCAGGTAAGGAGCTACAGAAGTGAATTCGGGGTGACCTTGCTCATGATGTTGAAGACGCGTGGATCCTTGTTGAATCGCAACTTCACTTCTTCATGGCCGTAGTCAACCCTGAGCACCTTGGGCCACGTGGGCCACGGGTTGTCCGTGGCCCTCTCAGGAGGGGGCTGGGGCAGGATCTCAAAGGTCGTCACAGACTTTGCCCCCTGACGCAGGGAAGTGGCAATGCAGTCGACTCCTGTGTCTCCTCCCCCAATGATGATGACATCCTTGCCCTTGGCCATCAGGTTCATGTGGTCAATGGAGTTGCCGGCCATCTTCTTCTGCCAGGTCTCCAAGAAACTCATCGCATAGTGAATTCCCTCCAACTGGCGCCCTGTCAAGGAGCATGCGAGAGAGAACACAATAAGGTTGATGATGTACTGACCAGGAATGGGCAGATCACGTGGCCACGTGGCTCCCACGCAGAGCAGCATGGCATCGTACTTCTGCTTCAGATCAGAGCTGCTCATGTCTTTGCCAACGTGCACATTGGTGTGGAACTCAATGCCTTCCTTCTTCATGAAATTAATCCTCCTGTCAATCACATCTTTGCCCAGTTTCATGGTTGGAATCCCGTATCGCAGCAGGCCCCCGAGGCGATCATTGCGCTCATACACTGTGACTTTGTGTCCGGCCTGAGATTCAATGCACATTGTAAATATATCAAACCAAATATATAAATTATACCTTATTCAACTGAACAGCAGCTGCTAATCCGGAGGGTCCACTGCCGATAATACAGACTGACTTTCCAGTGCGACAATCCGGTACCTCCGGCACCATGTAGCCATGAGCCCATGCATAGTCAATGATGGCATTCTCAATGTTTTTGATGGTCACAGGAGGACTGTTGATGCCCAACACGCATGCCGCCTGAAATGGGTACAGTTGAAGGATTTAGAAAATATCAAAAGCAGAAACAATCCACCTCGCATGGAGCAGGGCAGGCACGACCGGTGAATTCTGGAAAATTATTCGTCTGGAGAAGAATATGAAGGGCTTCTTTCCAATTTTGCTGTCAAAAGAGAGAAGAGATAATAGAAATAGAAAGAAACTGGACAATCAGTACCTGGAAAACCAGGTCATTGAAGCGTGGAATAATGTTGCCAAGGGGGCATCCGTGGTTGGATTGGCAAAAAGGAACTCCACAATCCATGCACCTGAAAAGGAGAAACAATCAGCTCTAGAGGTCAACTGCACCTGATGATCCCACCTGGCTGCCTGGGTGCGCAGTCCCTTCATGATGCCTTTGTGATTGTAAACCTCATTCCAATCGTTCAAGCGCTCTTCAGCCGCACGGTACTGGTTAGTGGCACGATCATACTTGATGAATCCTCTGCATTAAGTAATTAGAATAAATCAAGAAAAGATTAGAGAGAGGCTTGCCTCTTCTTATCCAGGGGAGCATCTGGTTCATCCGGGACGATATCTTCAATGTCGCTGACGACTGGCTCTTGGTGGGAGCCTTCTTCGGGCGCGTCCTCCAGGCTGATAGGCATGTCAACATGTTCATCAAAGTCAAAGCGTCCCTGTGAAGACACAGAGCCAATCAAAACATGAACAGAGAAATCGTGTCACAATTAAGCATCTGTATTCTAGTTATGAAGCATAATTATGACGTGCAAAAACTAAGCCAAAAAGGTTTAGACGTCAGGCCAAGAGTTTCAAAGAGGTTTTTGCATAGAAGCAGAAAGTGAAAATTGTGAAATGATATGTTTGAAATATTGACAGGAATCATTACCTCCCTCTGTTATTGAAAGGAAAGATCGAAAAAGAAGGCAGTCAGTGAAATCCAGAAAATCCACACGCAAGTTTTACATAATACCGGTATTCAAAATTGTGAAAGTTTCTCAAAAAATGACTACGTACCAAACACCCAATAACAATGCATGAAATTCAGTGATTTAATTTACAAAATTTTGTTTACTAACAGTTGTCAAATCCTGGAAATGAACAATTAATAATTAATACATGTATGTATAAACAACATGCAGAGCAATATGAAGAAGCACCCTCCCCACCCACTACATTCCTAACTCCACATCACACTCACAGGGTCCCTGGGCGTCTTGAGTTCCTCCACATAGACGCTGTCCTCATCAAACTCATTGTCCAGTTGGTCCGCCAACTGCTCCTCCAGCTTCTTGGCTGCCTCCGCCTCAAGCGCCACCTCCTGCATGGCACGTCTGTACTCATTGGGAAAGACCTTCACAAACTGGGACGTGCAAGCTGGCCAATCAGCAAGCAGTGTTTCTGCCACTTGAGATTTCGTCTTCTTGTGGAAATCTGAGATGATGTCATGAAGCCAGGCAACGTCATCTTTATCGACCACATCGTCCAGGGAGATAGACTCCAAGTTGCATTT
Source organism: Capitella teleta (assembly GCA_000328365.1). Lineage (NCBI taxonomy): Eukaryota > Metazoa > Annelida > Polychaeta > Capitellidae > Capitella > Capitella teleta. Next base: position 142,032 of record KB308892.1, on the reverse strand, counting down.
GCCTTTGAAGGAGTGGTCACTGTTTAAGACGAGGGAAATGAATAACATGCTTCTATTTGAAAGAAATTCTTACATGTCATAGACATAAGCAAGACCCCCTGACATGCCAGCAGCAAAGTTTCTTCCAGTTAAGCCCAAGATGACAGTTCTGCCGCCCGTCATGTATTCACAGCCATGATCTCCGCATCCCTTTGAATTATAATATCTCAACTCATGAACTTGGAAAATGTTTGACCTCTGACCTCTGCCACTGCTGTCACCCCTGAGTTGCGAACGCAAAATCTTTCAGCTGCTGCTCCTCGGAAAAACGCTTTTCCGCTGGTGCCACCATAGAGGACGACATTTCCCACGATGATGTTGTCCTGCGACTGGAAGGTCAGAGGCATGGTCTTAGGAGGGTAGATCACCAGCTCCCCACCAGACAAACCCTGTTAAGCAGCCACATAATGAGGTCTCTCTGAACACGTAGAACACAACTCCCACCTTCCCGACATAGTCATTCGCATCTCCTTCTAGCTCCAAGTGAATTCCTCGTGCCAGGAAAGCTCCAAAGCTCTGACCGCCAGATCCAGTCAGCTTGATGTTGATACTGTTGGGAGGCAGACCCTTCTCCAGGTATTTACTAAAATCAGACAAATCGAAATACTGATATACTCTTTAAGTGGAGAGGAGTTTACATTGAGACGAAGTAGCTAAGAGTGGCCCCAAAACAGCGGTCCTCATTGGTGATGGGGAGATTGAGGTCAATTCTGGTGGCACAACCTTCCAAGACATCCTTGCACTTCTCAATGACCTTGTAATCTAGCCTCTTTTCCAGCTGAAATTCTTGCACCATACTGCCCCCTCGGATATTTGCATCCGGTTGTATGGACACAGCTTGGGTTAAAATCTTCTCAAAATCCAAAGTAGATGCTTTTTGGCTGTTTGTTGTGGGGTTGAAGACCAATTTATCAGTGCGACCAACCATTTCCTGGAAAGTCCTAAAGCGCATCTTACTCATGTACGAGCGAACTTCTTCAGCCAACATGAAGAGATAGTTGATGACGTGTTCTGGGTGACCAGCAAACTTCTCCCGCAAAACAGGATCCTGTGAAAGGCAGGTTACGTGACAGGGATCAGCATGATGTCTTCCTCACCTGTGTAGCTATTCCGACAGGACAGGTATTCAGGTGGCATTTACGCATCATCGTGCATCCCATCACAATCAGAGGAGCAGTCGAGAATCCAAACTCATCCGCCCCCAGAAGCGCTCCAATCACAACATCCATGCCTGCGAAACACATGACTCATGCATGCCATGGATGGTTACAAAAAACTGACCAGTTCTGATTTGACCATCCACTTGCAGGACCACGCGAGAGCGCAGGTCATTCATTACTAGTGTCTGGTGCGTCTCTGCTATTCCTAGTTCCCATGGCAACCCTGCATGCTTAATGCCCGTCCAGGAGCTTGCACCAGTTCCACCGTCATGCCCACTGATCGTGATGTGCTCAGCTTTTCCCTATGAGCACAAGATTCAATGTCAGTTCACCTGACTGTAAAGCGTCTTACCTTGGCAACTCCGGAAGCCACGATACCCACTCCCACCTCAGACACAAGTTTAACACTGATGCGTGCTTTTGGGTTAGCACATTTCAAGTCATAAATAAGCTAAAGAAAAAATTTTACATGAGAAGATGAAACGAGAGAGAAATACCTCGGCCAGATCTTCAATGGAATAGATGTCGTGGTGGGGAGGGGGGCTGATCAGACCCACACCAGGGATCGAGTGGCGCGTCCTTGCGATGTCCTTTGTCACCTTGTATCCCGGCAGCTCCCCTCCTTCTCCAGGCTTAGCCCCTTGCGCCATCTTGATCTGCAGCTCATCAGCGTGAGACAAGTAGGAGCTGGTGACTCCAAAGCGGCCTGAGGCCACTTGCTTGATAGCAGATCGCATGTTTTTCTCAGGATCCTGGTTGGAGTAACGCTCTGAGACCTCCCCTCCTTCCCCTGTATTGCTCTTTGCCCCCACTTTGTTCATGGCCATCGCCAGAGTGGTGTGTGCCTCCCACGAGATACTGCCGAAGCTCATGGCTCCAGTAACAAACCGCCTCACGATGGACTCAGCTGGCTCAACCTCTGCCATGTCCAAGTGCTCAGACTCGCACTGTATCTGCATTTGACCGCGCAGGGTGCAATCACGGTTGCTGTGCTGAGCGGATTCCACAAAGCGATCGTAAGCATTCTTGTTGTTGTTGCGTGTCGCTTCCTATGAAACAATTGAAATAAACGACCAAACGAACACTTGACTCCTCACCTGGAGGTTGGCGATGGTCACTGGGTCATTCATGTGCTTCTCACCTCCGTTGCGCCATTGGTACAATCCAGGAGAGATGACGTTGCGGTTGTCGCACTCTCTGTCTGCATACGAGAAGTGATGCCGGTGCAGCGCTTCCAGCGCAAGGATGTCAAAAGAAGATCCCCCAATGCGAGATGCCGTCCCCACAAAACACTTGTCAATGACGTCCTTTGCCAGACCAATGGCTTCAAAGATCTGCGCCCCCTGCAAGACAAAACAGTATATAATCACTAGAGAGTGTGCGCACGCACCTTGTAGCTGTGCAGTGTGCTGATGCCCATCTTGGCCATAACTTTGGAGATTCCTCGAGCGGCTGCAGCAACGTAATTGCAGTAGATCTCCTGGTCTTCAATTGGAGGATCCAGTTTTCCCTGACGACGAAGCGCTGTGCATGTCTCAAAGACCAGATAGGGACAGAACGCATCTGCGCCATAGCCAAGCAGAACGCACATGTCGTGCACCTCTCTGTTTCGAAACAACCATGAAATGAACCGTGAAACATAAATCGAATGAAATACATATACCTAATTTCTCCTGATTCAACAATCAATCCAACTTTCATTCGGAGCTTCTTTCTGATCAGATGATGGTGCACTGCTCCCAGAGCCAGAAGGGAACTGTGGGATACACACATGGCACACAAGATCAGCGTCTTCCTCTTCCTCGTACCTGATTGGCACGAAGCGCTTTCCCGCTTTGCGATCAGAAATGACGAGGAAAGTGAAGCCTTGCTCGGCCGCTTCAGACGCTGCCTCGCAAAGCCTATCAAGCGCAGGACGTAGACCAGCAATGTCTTCCTCAACCGGATAAACAGAGTTGAGAACCTTCGTCTTCCATCCTTTGCATCTGGTGCCCTTGAGAACGCGCATATCCTGCCTTGAGAGCAGCGGCTGATCTAGCCAGAGCCGGCGACACTGCTCTGCCGACGCTTCCAAGATGTTAGCTTCAGGGCCGACGGGACAAGCGAGGGACATGACGATCTTCTCGCGGAAAGGATCAATCGGGGGATTGGTGACCTGAGCGAAGAGCTGCTTGAAATACTCAAACAGACGCGGGTTGTACCCAGAGAGGCAAGCGAGCGGAGCGTCATTGCCCATAGAACCTAATGCTTCCATCCTGCAATTGGAACAGAGAGTTAAGGAATTTATTACATAAGAGATGACCAACTGACTTGGTGTATACCATGGGCAGCACCAGCATGGAGATGGTCTCCACTGTCCATCCAAACAGAGGGAGGCGGCGGTCAACCTCCACCACTGACCCTTTGTAGTTGGTCATGTGACCCGTGCTGTCCTCTCGCTTGAGGCCACGTGGATTGTGCTCATTGTAGAGGTCATCCAAGGTCACAACTTCTGATTTCAGCCAGTCCTGAACGGGTCTTAGGCCCGCCAGCTGTGCTTTGAGGACGTCATCTCGAATGAACTCCTTCTTCTGCGTGTCCACCAACAACATGCGTCCTGGCTTCAGTCTCCCCTGAAATGGTCGCCGTGTAATTATAATTCAGAGCGCCGGAATGACGTCATTACCTTCTGCACGATATCCTCAGGAGGCACATCCACAACGCCCACCTCACTGGCCATGTACATGTGGTTGGATTTGGTCACGTAGAAGCGTGACGGCCTCAGTCCGTTGCGGTCAAGGATGGCGCCGATGAAGCGACCGTCCGTGAAGGTCAGCAGTGCTGTATAACACCCTATATGTACACTGGATGTCGTATTAATAAATACACCCACCTGGTCCATCCCAAGGCTCCATAGCAAAGGCGCTCCATCGGTAAAAAGCCTTCTTCTCCGAGGTCATCGTGGGGTCATTCTGCCATGCCTCAGGCACCATGGTCATGATGGCTTCAGGCAGACTTCGCCCCCCTGCCATGCACAGAAACTCCAAAACGTTATCCACGCTGCCAGAGTCGGACATGCCATTCTCGACCACTGGGTACAAGCGGCTGAGCTGATCGCCGTAGGAGGCGCTCTGCATGACACCCTCCCTTGCGTTCATCAGATTCACGTTGCCTCGTAGAGTGTTGATTTCGCCGTTGTGCGCCAAGTAGCGCTGCGGGTGCGCCCTCTCCCAACTGGGGAAGGTGTTGGTGGAGAATCTGCTGTGGACCAGCGCCAGGTGGACCATGAAGTCATCGTGCTGCAGATCGGCGAAGTACTCCCACAACTGAGCAGTCGAGAGCAGACCCTGAAGGAATCGGAGGGTAAGGGGTCATTTGAGAAGGCATTTTCCTGTTTTTCGTACTGTTTAACAGGGGACGCATTAACCGCGTAGTTTTATCATGGTACTTCCATTTATAAACTGTTGGTCGATTCAAATTCATGATTCAGTACGATGCATACTGAACTAAATGCACATTAAATTCACATGAATATGCAGCGCGCACTTGAATATTTGCCCTTTCTTCTGCGGTGGCCGGTTCCAATAGGTCTTTGCGCAGTGGCCATTCCGGCGCATTGGGGATCTCAGACTGCACCTCAGGGCTTGGGCGATCTCCGGCATCCATTCTGCTTATGTAGGCGACAGGCGCTTACTGCAAAAATGCCACGAAACGGCGCCATTCTCGTCAATTGCGACAGCGGATCGGTATAGAGGAAGAATACAAGTACCAAAGATACTCCATTAGGGAGTATACTCCCTAATGGAGTATCTTTGCAAGTACACTGCGGTACACGCGTGTTTCAAAAGATGAAAATGTTACACGATTACATAACAGTATGCACTAATTACTCTGCATGAATTATTTATTGGTTTAGGAATGACGCGATTAAGAAAACGTGATACGAGGTTAAGGACCTCATTTAATGGATAATGATTATGTATGTCGTACGATCGTCTGTTTTTCAATTACGATCATAAAGAGAGACAATCACCTTGTAGACGACGGTGTCCAACGACAGACTGCAGATGTAGAACCGCAGATTTTGCTCGGGAATTTGATGCGTCGCTTGCTTTCTCAACAAATAAACCTATAAATAAACCATAGCAATCGTATAATTTCCATTAAATCTCCATTTTCATATCTTGTTTACCTGTCTGCGCAACTCATCTCCTTCACATTCGCCAGTCACAAACACCTGAAAAACGTCACCAAAATTGAAGAATCGTTATATAATAAGATGCCTTTGGTGTCCTGTAAGCGGCACTAATCACCCAAACCCCAATAAGCCACCCTCCCACCCATTCCTCTGATGTCACAGATTCAATAATTCCCTCGTCTCTTGTGGAAATCGCCACAGCTGTTGCGGACGATCTGAATATGCGACTGGTGTCACCGCAAGGGGGCGCTAATCTGGCGCAAATCTAATTAAATCAAGGCCCAAAAATGAACCACCCCCCCCCCCCCCGCCCATATGCAAGCAATATCCGTGTGGCTCCCTTCCTCTCCCACACCCTCCCCCTTTGTCAACCCGAAGCCCTCAACAAACTACGGAACGAAGTCACGCAATGACTGACCCGGACACCCACGCAGATGCACACATCTGTCGCGAGAGCTGCGAAAGCAGATGTGCCCATGAACAACTTCCTTTGTAGTTTGTAAATTGAAACATTGCATTAATTGGGCGATAAACATTATGCTGGGGCTTAATTGGATGATGCAGCGCCGGATTCCGAAACCCAGAAGTTCATTCCTGAAGTCTAAATCGCGTCTAATGTCTAGTGTCCTTGCAAGATGCCAGCGAGATCAGAGGAAATTGATCGAATGTGGATGCGGCGATAATCGAATCAGAGAAAGAGCGAAATTCGATCATGGAAGGCAACGACTGCTGTGTCGTGGAGCTCCGTGAATTGTACGGATTGGAAATGCGCTCAGATGAAACGGATTGCTTGCACTGTGGTTGTGATATCGATAGTGAGGATTCCATTGCACAGACTAAAGACTATATAAAGAAACTTATGGTGTGAACACAAAACATAAATGCACAAAAACCACATCAAGAGTTCATTTAATCCGGGAACGCACATTGACAGCAGGCGTCAATCGGCTGATAGCGTCGCTGGTTGCGTATAGGCGCCGATGCTGCGACAATCGACGCCGCTTTAACTTTTTAAGGTCCAAATAAGCCAAGAGGCTTTTTAGAGGGTGTTGAATTAACAAAGGTGAAATTGACAGGTGAATCTACACGAGGCAACTGCGATCATAATCTGGGTCTGAATTAACACGCCAGGTTTCAATCAGAGGTGACGGTTCATGCATTGCCGGACTATTTACACGCAGTCTAATGAAGCTTCCGGTATGTAAGGACCTAATTGTTGACGGATGACGTCGCAGCTCACCTGGCGCATGCACGGCTCCACCTTGCGGGCGACGGATCCGGTGTGGGATTGATCCGAGGGGACATCTCGCCAGCACAGCACCTGTGATTATGCAATAAATCAGGGGGAAAAAAAAAACAAAAAAAAAACAAAAAAAGAAAAAAAAAACAAGAATCAATCAGAGATGTGACCAAGGAAACTTTTTAATTAAACTATTGGTGAACATGCCAAACTATATGTATCATTTCATGATTTTACAGCAGAATCCCGCAACCAATGAGCTAAATATGCATTTCTACTTGTCATGACTTTACATTATCATTTAATGTATGATAAAAACTATTGAAATCCAACAACTACAAGAATTATTAATACTATGGAGAGTATAGCCAATTGGCTGTGCAGCATTTTCTAATATGCCAGATGGGCTACCTCAATCTGCAAGTTGACAGAAGGTGACATATTTATGGCCCTAACAGGAGTCAGCTAGGCTCAGTCCAGTATAATTGGTATATGCAGTGAAATTATTATATTGCACGAAGCTAAACAAATTATCATTGCAGTATACCACCAGACAGTCAAAGAATGTTATATTTGGTCAAATGTATTGCAATATAAAAGTTTAATGAATAAACAAATTCAAAAGATAATCAATTATGCAAGTAATGCTTTAATTAACGCAATGATCTTGAACTTCAAGTAACTTCACTTAAAATCAGGATTTTGTTAGGTGTACGTGTAGCATATACTCTACGAATTTCAATACCAAAACTGACATGACCATTGAGTTATCGTCATTTGAAAAAGTCCAAATTGCTATTATGCAAGATTACGCAAGAACGGTGCATCTAGGAGCAGAAATACTTCCGAGCTTTATTTCACATATTGATGTATTTAATCATTTGATGCCAGTTATAAGTCGCTAGCATTACTAGTCAATAAGTTAGTGACGATCAAATTTGAAAATTTGAAAAATCATTGCGACCTTGACCCTTAACCTTTGACCTTCAAACTTTCAGTGTTAATCAGAAATAACTTGCTTCATTAATAAGTGCAACTTACTAATTGACAGGCATGAGCGAATTCAAAATATTCAGTACCAAACATTGCTCATGGAAAAATTCATGCGATGAAAGTGCCAAGTGTTGCCTAATACGTGTTCCGATCGAAAGCACACAAATATTCTGAATTAGCACATTTCCTTCCAAATCTCGACAACACACGTTGTATGCAA
>KB308892.1:114671-126982 GCA_000328365.1 Capitella teleta | reverse complement strand
TTTGTGGAAGATAACGTCTTAGAGATCCAGTCCCGCGAAACTGGACGGAAAGAGGTCAGAGGAGTGATTTCAGTGCTCAAATGATGTTCGATTGTAACATCAGGATCAGGATGAGCCCCAATCGCACTTCTCACACGTTCAATCTTTTCACTGAAAAAACTGGAAAACATTTCTGCCAGTTCGATTTCGTCGTCATGCCGTGGGAGTGGTGAGGAGGACTGTTTGTGCAGGAGCTGATTCAAGATGTTGTACGTGTCTTTGGTGGAAGTGGCATTCTGTAGCTTTGATGATATATAAGTCATTTTAGTGCGATCTCGAAGTCTCCGCAGACACCGGCATTTTTTTCGATAGATCTCCTGGTCAATTTTCAGCTGTGTGCGTCGCCATTTCCTTTCTAAGCGCCTGCACTCAGTCTTTAGATGACGTAGCTCTGCGTTGTACCATGGGGTATCAGTTCTTTTGGTCACCTCGATGGTTGTTTCAGGCAAGTATCTCTTGCGAATTTTGATCAACGGTCCAAAAACGATAGTAATCTATCCTTTTTGTTGTCCATCTTGGAATCGTGATATATGTCATAATTTGAGTCTTTTTCATTTAAATACGGTTAGTATTCACTTAAAATTTATACCCAATCAGTGCAAACATATTAAGTATCATTTCCAGATGAAATTAAAATATAATTGCATGTGACTAGCCCAGTCCAGTTCTTAGCTTTTCTCCTATACCCACCATGGTCCGTGGCAACTCGAAGCCTATAATTTCACTAATATGAGATGGATCAATGAAAGAAAGGTGTCGATGTCATCAGCTCCATGTCATGAGATGGAATAAACACCAACTGCTCCAAAATTTCAGTGCAGGACTAGCCCAGTCCAGTTCTTAGCTTTTCTCCTATACCCACCATGGTCCGTGACAACTCGAAGCCTATAATTTCACTAATATGAGATGGATCAATCAACTTGGTCCTATTTTTGTTTTCTTTTAGTATTCTTTCTTTTAGTTTTTTTTTTTTTTTTATTATTTTATTATTTTTTTTTTATTATTTTTTTTATTTTTTTTTTTATTTTTTTTGGGGGGGGGGGCTTGATTAAAAGAAATAGAAATCAAGCTGCATATCACACCTTTCAAGTTTGAAATCAATCATAACCATGAATGAATTATAACCATAAAAATTTATTGAATGTTATGTTTCTGAGTTTTTCAGGCACCTGCATGATGCATTCGGATGACCACACATCTCTGGTATGTACGCATTACTCACATACAGCTATGCAAGGTCTGCGAATTTACAACAGTCTCTTCCTGTTATGCAGCAAGTCCCTGTGGCAATCCAGAATCAACTTGTCAATATTCAAGTAAATTCCTGTAATTTGACTCATTTCATTTATTTTCAAAGAAAAATTTAATATTTCAGATTCTTCATCACTGTAATATGGTGGTGTGGCCGTCGGCTGTTCGTTAGGCAATGGGTCCGCGTGATGAAGAACTGAGTTGACGGCCTCCTATTTTACAAGAGTTGTTAGTTACAAGCCTTTTGGCATACTTTCAATTAGTATTTCCACCCAACAAGAATGTTGACATCAATTGTATCAATATAAATTGATATAATATAATATAAATTGAAACTGACCCCTAGTTAGCCTATTCGTCAGCGGCAATCTTTGTATGAAAGAATTCAACCATTTAAGCAGCTGAGCAAATGCTAATAGTGTGTGTTTGTTCCAGCCCAGCCACATGGGCACTGACAATTAAAGGCCAAAAGTTATGCATGAAGCATGAATATTCATGATCCCTAATTTGAATGTTACATCATTCTGTTCTTGGCGTCCTTTGGGAGCAGACGTGCATATTTCGATCCACGCATTTCAAGTTTCAACTACGTGCATCTTCAACGATTCTTCAGCTGTCTTCATCACAGGGAGAGAGAACTGGTTAAAAGTGGACTTTGAGTCGTTATTTAATGCACCGAAAATGATTCCTATGCCTGGCCCACACAAGGAATATCATCCCTAACGATTTCGCGGGAGATATATTGCTAATTAGGCGTGACGTCAGGAGCTGTGATGAAACACCGAGTTCCCCATCTTTTACAATGGGCCTCGTCATATCAGCGTGTCCTGCGACTAAACCCCTGGATATTTTTTATTTTCTTTTCGGAAATAGATAGAATAATCATTTTGCCACCAGTCAGGCGCGAAAAAAAAAAAGATGTTTCGCTATTTTTCTTATTTTAACAAGCGATTTTCTAGGACACCTACCATGGTTTCTCATCCTGAAACAGTAAAAAGGTCAGCCAGAGTGCACCACGCATGCGCGCAATACCGACGCTTTCGTTTCGTAAATAACAAAGATGTCCTTTTATGGCGAAGATGATCTGCTCTGATAGGCTGAAATCGATAGCTTCACGAGGGGAACGGGACCAATCACGGCAAGCCCTCAGCTGACGTTTGCCTCCTATACTTTGTAATGGAAGCCATTCACCCATAGGCCCAATGCTAACCCTGATATTTGGAATGCATTATTTCCTTACGCTTGCATCCAAGCATGGTGTTCTTGGCACGGAATGCTATCAATTAGTGCTATGAGTCAATAGAACATCACTTAAAATTCAGTTCCCCATCCCTTTACACTCTCTTGCTTTACTCGGAATCGGGAGAATGCATGATAGGAGAAGACAGGGCGGGGGACTCAATGAGGTCGTTTCATCACCATGTTTAGATACATTAGATTTAATTATTTCATTTGCCGAAGCAAATGCGCGCTCTGCTCGCTGTGCACACAGGGGGTCTTACCAGTGAGCGAGCAGATGTGGACAAAACTCAATGCAGTGAATGCTTTCTGTCTATATATATAATATCAAGGGAAGTCACTGATTCCTGTCAATCTTAGGACGCTTGCCTCGAAAGCAATCTTCTCTTCAAAAGAGGGAGCCGAAACTTCGGATCTGGCAAGATCACCAATAAATGAAACGATTGACACCAATAATCTCGTACGGCAACGCCTAATTACTAATTAATTGGCCAAAAATCCAATCAGTTGCAAAACGACTAGCAACGGGTACGATGCATCCATTTTGTCGGACCGCAGCAAATTTTCAGCGTGCAGCGAACTCACGATCGCTAAATGTCGAAATAAAATCCTTAAAACCGGAATGGAGCTGCAAAAGTGTAGAGCTCAGGATACATTCTTAATTTAACAGATTGGCTTTAGAGTGAAACATCCTGTCCGTAATTGTCTCTCGAACAATAAAAGCTATTCTGAGAGTCAAATTGAGCATGGAATAGGCTAGAAAAAGGAGTTAGAGTTAAAAGACACATTGCATTTAAGTAAGTTGACTTGACGGAAATTAGCAGACGACACACACAGCGCCCTCTGGTGTATATGTTTAGAATCGTTTTATATACCTCACAACATGTTGTGTTATCTATCTAATAACTTTAGAATTTATAACCAGTATTACGAACTATAAAATTATCTGAATACTGTTATATGCATCCAATAATTTATAGAATCGTACTGCTGGACTGATCTCTATCAAGTGAATGCTTTGATTAATTTCAATTGCATTTCTCAGCTGGACTATTATTGATCAATCACTGAGCGGCTTGTTAAGGTGAAGGTCGAATGCTGCAGCGATCGTGCCCGTTGCTAGTCGTTTTGGAAATGGAAGCATTTTTGTGCAATTAATGACTAATTAGTCACTGCCGTGCGGAGTTTTTGGTGTCTATAGGTTCATTTATTCATAATCTTGCCAGATCCGAAGCCTCAGCTCTCTCCCGTGAGGGGAATGTAGGTTCCGAGGCTTTGTTATTGTTCTTCTGAGAAATCAGTGACTTCCCTTGATATTATTATATACTGTCTAGAAGGCTACATAGGCATTCCATGTATCCAGAGCCCACTGGTAAGACTCCCTGTGGCTGTGCATGCGAGCTAGCAGCTTAAGAGGAGAAGGGGGAGGGGATGGGATGCATGCAGTCTCGATGCTGCGGGTCGCCTGTAAGTCTTTAAAGGGAGGGAGAACTGGTTAAAAATGGACTTCCCGCGCTAAGCAGTTCAACATGCGGCCTATCTTCCCTTGCAGTTGCGCACGTAATTTATACCGAGCCTTCACAAAGGAATACGTATTAATTATTAATACGCAATATTTTGTGCAACACCAATCAGTATGTGAACAATTTTATTCATTTTCATTCGAAAGTCGTGAGAGAAGTTTGAACGGGAAAGTGAAGCATGTGCGCTTGTTTACAATTCAGTGCGCATGCGCTGAGTGACGTCACTCGCAAAATGGCGTTTGTTTACTTCTTCACGAAGTGATATTTTGTTGCGGGTTTTAATTAATGTAAGTTCGACATGATGGTACTGGCTCATATTGTTTTTTTTTCTTGGAGCATAAACATACCATCTAACGTCTTGTTGGATAATATGTCTATATTTATCATGCAATCGGCTGAGCGTGGAGCCTCGCTGCCAGTAGACGCAAAAAGAAGCGGTTTACCGTCGGGCTAGGTATACAGATCTCGCCCGAGAATCTGTGCTACTACATAGTATAATTATGTCAACACACAGTTTTATGGTTTAAATCATTTAATGTCGATCTAGACGCTGGACATAGCTAGATAGTATGTCATGATACTAAATAATATAGATACTAGTATTATAGGCTTATAGCCCGTATGTGTTATCATCACTGAAATGTGAAACGCAAATTTTCTTCGGTTGGCCCAACCGTCTCCCATACTTCGGGGAATCTCCGTTCAGAAAAATAATAACAGCACGTGATCACGTGAATCCCACGCAGTTCTCACGCTTCAGCCAATGAGCGGCCTCCGCATAAATTATGCTTCACTATGATTACAATGTAGTCACGAGGGCCTTTTATAAGCGGCGTCCACAGCATCGTTGTGTAGTCGAATTTTCTTTCTGCAACGCCTGTCCATATTGAATCGTTTTGTATCTAATACGCCAGTTAGCGTTTTAACCCACTGCAATCTTCATTCACCCGAAAGAAATAGCTCCAAAGTAGGGTTCTCTTCCATTTTATTCAACAAAATCTAACCGATATTCGACTTAAACCCAAGACGTGGACAAAGTGGNCGGCGTCAATCCTTGAGACCAAAACATTGCGAACCTATCAAATCTAAATATCTAATCATAATTTGTTTTAACCTGAACTCTTCACATGTGCTTGCAGGTAGTCGAATAATTAATTACACGCAACATCACCCCGAATTCTCCACATATTTCGCCCAACCTATAATGGAAAATACGTTCTACGACAATGAAGATTCTGATATCGCCTTGGAGATAAGGACGCTGGTTCACCCCGGGCAGCATCGCGAGTTCGAGGATCCGATTCACGGCGTGCTTCACGCACTCTCGTCGCTATCGATCGGAGAAAACGGAGAAGTCAACGAAGGACCGAAACTCAAGGAGTATTACAACTTCCCCGACACCCTCGTTGAAGAGGAAAGCACAACTTCCACTCGCGGAGGAAGCGAAGAATTTGATGACGTCATAGTAGTCAGTGGTAAAGATGACGGATTCACCACTGAGTATGCGGTTCGCGGGCTGAAAAAACACGAGTTGCCTGTCATCGGTGAGTACTAGCTATTTGATATTTTACAACGTTGATTTCTTGGTGTTACCTGAACCTTCTCTGACCAGTAGGCCTACTTTTGAACTTTGCAGGAACCTACGTCGATAAGAGAGTGGTGCCGGGTTTCAAGTACGCAGTTCGTAAATTGGGAACCGAGAGCTACCTGTTCAAGAAGCAGACGCTGGCTCTGCAACGCGTCGGCATCGGATACGGCAAACGAATCACTTTCGAGAGCCAACTGAAGAACAGCAATGACAACTACTTCTACTCCGACACTTTCCCCGCTGGCTACGGCTTCAGTGTCGTGGCCATCGCCGACGGTGACGCATTCACGGTTGTCGATGACGACGATGACGCCCCGGTCGGCGAAGGCGTCATCACGCAGGTCGGTCTGCAGAAGGAGATCTCGAGCCACGTCGAGGAGGATGGCTCTGTGGTTAAAAGGGTCGCTGTGCAGTTCTGCTGCGACGTCAAATACGGATCGAACAAGCACGGTCTGCTGCCTCTGTTCCACGAATACACACTACTGCTCAACGGCGTCGCAGTCATGGTTAAGAGGAAGGCAGGCCGATTGGCGGAGACGGAGAGCATCGAGCAACTCGAACTGCCTCTGCTCGGCTCATGCCGCCTCCAGCTGACCCAGGGGTGAGGGGTCAGCATCGTTTACTAAGCCGCTGCCGTGTACTTGAACTGCATGTGATAATTTACTCACCATATACGGAATATGACATTTTGCTTGAATTATAACTGGTCTGATGCCTTTGTTCTCTGCACCCATGCCCAATACATGTACCGGTATACATTGATTTTCACGAATTGCTGATGAGCTCATTCAAATGTTCATATTTCACTCTTTTCTCTAACTTGCTTCTCGTTATTTAATATAAATGTGATACAATCATATATACAGAAATTCTAAAATGTGAATAAAAATTTCTGAACAACCAAAGTATTCGAGTTAGTATTACATGTATATTTACATAACTCAATGCAGCAAATACTCTGAAACAGCAAACTGCCATAAAATAACACCTTGTAATACACATCATGCCATTGACAATCGTCGAACATACCAAAATTTTCCTGCTTGCAAAACAGAATAAAAGGTCGGTTTGTCTTGTATTTAAAGCATTCGTGTTAAAGGCAACGACATGCTCTAATGAGGTCTTAACTGTCGCAAACAAAAATTCTTCTTTGCTGGCGTGTTTGAGGGACTTCTTAAATGAGCCGTCAACCAAAGAAGCAATTCGATTAATTAACTGTCGTCTCACAAATTATAACATAATAATTGATAAGTGTCGACACAGAGGGTTTAACTCTGTGCTGATTGCCTCACAGCACGAGGCGAGCGTTTCTCAATTGTTTTGGCCCTAAAATTTGCAAGGTGTGTCGCAGTCATGGTTATGATCAGAGGTACTCTATAGCATGGATCACATTGGTATAATGTTGCCGAAGTTCCTCATGATAGCGACGAGATTCAAAGCGACTAAAGTCACTAAACACTTCAGGTTATCAATAACCACGGCTTGAAGAATAGGTCGAGAGCAACAACAAATTGACAGATTATTAGCAGCAAAGCGGGAATTACCAGTGGCATGAATCTAAAACCTTTCGATGAAATTATTTAAGATTTTTTGAGTGAAGATTTGGAGCCAAAGTACGACAAGATCTTTAATTTAAGGATCGGCTCTCATCTGCAGTAATTGATGCATTGAAGATAATTTTAAAATAACAAATAGCGATTTCAAGAGAACAGCAAACTCTGATTGATGCATGCAATCGAAATTATTTTTTTATAGGTTTTACTACATTAAATTAAAACGCTTTAATTAAAAATTATAGTACAACATTCCTTGTTATTTGCATCCTATAATAATTAATTATATATTGTTTTGCTGCAGCTGATTCTATCATCAGTCCTTTCAATACAATTTCAATTCAATTCAATTCTCTGAGCTTCACGGACACTTGGGAAAGCAGAGCTAGTAAATGATTAGAGTGGCTTTAAAAAATTCTCTACATCAATTCAATACAAAATCTCATAAATACCAGCCATTCATGAATAGGCTTACAATGTTTAATGGAATCACAAGATCATATGAATTGTAAACAAAGTGAAACTAAGGAACTCCAGTGTGATATATTGCAGCTCATTCATAAAATTTTATTTCACCATGAATATTTCAACATGATAGAACACTTAATAATAATTTAACTATGAAAAATGCTCATGAAAGGGAAGAGCCCTGAGAACAAAACTTCAGATGAAAAACAGTCTTTAAAATAGTAAAATCGACAGCTAGTGCCCCCTCCCCACCCCCGAAAAAAAAAAAACAACAATAATAATACATGTAGAATGGAAAAATAATAAGTGAATAACCAATTAACCAATTATTTGCTCCTCTTCATTGTACTGGATGTAATGAGACACTATTTTTCTATTATTCTTTTGGCACCCAGTATTCCCACAAACTCTAAACTTGCAGCACATGATTTTTCTGGATATGTTTTTTCAGGTAACTGCAATTGGAAAAGGTATTCCATTTCATTTCGGATCAAAATACCTGAGGCAATTAATTAATGAGATTTTGTATGCTACATCGTAATGGAGCTGTCAATTAGTCCAAGGAAAATTACTAAGCATCTCATGATCTGTGAAAGAATATGTTATGAGGAAGTTCATCAACTATATCGCTTCAAATTCAGTCTCACCAGTACTCACAAGGCGGGCATAATTATTTACTTTCATTCTACGAGCAAATACTCCTATAAGGCAAGTATTCTACGTCTTATTGACCACTATATGAATCCCTGAAAATATAATACTTTTTGAGGCCTCATGCACGAATAATATTATATTATTTCACTGTGTTTTTTTCTTAAAAATAGAATACACACAAGATTGAGGTGTTAAAAATGTTGTGTTAATTGGTCTATTTATTTAGTTGATAAAATATTATTCGATGACCAATTCATTAAATAATAAATCATCCACATTATTGTAATGCATTTTATGCATTGGGTCAACAATGTAAAACAATTATTCAATTATGTTCAAGTGAATGTGGAGCCAAATAACCGACGAGACGAAGTCGAGTTCGGTTATTTGGCTCCACGTTCACGAGAACATGATCAATCCTAACATAATCATCGACTTCCAAGTGACTTAACCCGATTATATATATATATTTATATATATATAAATAAAGAGTATAATAGGCTTATTATACGAGACACTATATCACTGTATAGATAGACAATACGCTTGCTGTAGGCTAATTCCTAGATACATCGAATATGAGAGGTTTAAAATCTCGCTTTCTTATCGCGTTCGATTTCATACCGTCGTGACGGTATAAAAAGTAATTCTCCTATTGTTAACAATGGGAGCCGTCGAGTGAGCAGATCTTTCAACAGTTCTCACAAAAGAAATCTCGCACTCATCTCGTTTCAAGCTATTCTGCCCGAGCAGGAAATTGGTATTTTAATTTGTCTTCAATATCATTCACAGTTGACCAAATTTATCAAAAACGGTCTCTCGTGACTCAATAAAGCCCACAGAACCGACCTAAAAAAGTTCCGAAATGAACAGAGGTCCTCTTTAAACCTTCATAAAGATACTAATAGCATTGTTGAAATTTTATTAATCATTTTAACATAGTTAATTGCACTTATAACAACCCCACTGTTTCGATAGTCTTTATTTTAAAATTTTCTTGTCATTTCTGAATATTGGGAGATTAAAGGTCAAGGTCGCAGTGATTTTTCCAAGTTGAAAACTCGATCGCCAATAACTCATTGACTAGTAATGCTAGCGACTATTAACTGGCATCAAATGATTCAGTGCATCAATATGTAAAATAAAACTCGGAAGTATTTCTGCTCCTAGATGCACCGTTCTTGCGTAATCTTGCATAATAGCAATTATGACTTTTTCAAATGTCAATATATCTGTGGTTATTTAAATTGTGGACTTCAAATTCGCAGAGTATATGCCACGCATACACCTCTTACGAAATCCTGATTTTAAATGAAGTTGCTTGAAGTTCAAGATCATTGTGTTCATTAAAACATTTAATTGCAAAATTGATTATTATTTTGAATTTGTTTGATCATTAAACTTTTATTGCCATCAAATTTGGCCAATTATGACATTCTTTAATTAACTGTCTGGTGGAATACTGCAATGATAATTGGCTTAGCTTATTTCAATATAAGTCCACGGCACATAGCAAGTCTACTGAGCTGAGCCCAGCTGACCTCTGATAAAACCATAAATATGTCAACTTCTGTCAACATGCAGATTGAATTTGACCATGTGCCGCATTGGATTGTTCTGCACAGCCTGTATGCTGTAGTATTAACAATCCTTGTAATTGTTGGATTGCATTGGTTTTCATCATACGTTAAATGATAATGTAAAGTCATGTCAGGTGGAAATGCATATCTATATAGCTCATTGGTTGCACGATTCAGCTGTAAATCATAAATTGAAGCATATACTATAGTTTGGCATCATGAACTAATATTACTGCAAATACGTTAATGTTTCCTTGATCAATGTTCATCATTAGCTTAATTATTAAAAATTTTCCTTGGTCACATCTGATTGATTCTGGTTTTTTGTTTGGATTTTTTTTTTTTTCTGGACTACGGCCTTCTCCCTAAAAAAAATTATATTTCAGGCTTCGACTGATTTCTTGTTTGTCCGTCTGTACCGATATTTCTTGGCGCGATAGCTACTTGAATATACGGACGAATAACGGCAAAATACACAGGGGCAAGGACATTTTGGTCTTCTAGCTCTCATTGAAATTTTGAGGTCAACGGTCAAAGGTCAAGATCACAGTGAATTATTTAAATTTGAACCTCATTCGTTATTTGAGCTACGGCTTTGTAGTTTACATCCAACGATTCAGTGTCACGAGATGTGCAATAAAGCATATAGCTATAACGGCGCTGAAATGCACCGTTCTTGCGTAATCTTGCATAATCGTAATTACGAAATATTCAAAGGCTAATATCTCGGTTGTTATGCAATCTATGGCATTGAAATCAACACAGCACATTGCTAGCATATGCATCATATTAATTCCAAAGGTTTAATTAATTACACTAAAGATCCAAGTCATGGTGGTAATTAACACTATTGATTGCCTGTCTTGTGCCCAAAGAAAATGATAAATTTCATAATATTTGTCAGTGTTTACTCTATACCCATTATGAGGCGACACTAATGACACTAAAGTCGCGGACTCACACGCAGGACTCCCGAGGTCGAATCTCATCCTCGTTCTTTATTTATTTTTAATTTTTTTTTTTCATCTTATTATTTTTATTTTTAAATTTTCTTGTCATTTCTGAATAATGGGAGAATTTCGAGGCAGACTGGTTCCACCATTGATTTATTATAAAATGGGCGCTGTGAGTTATGAGACTGACGTTATGATTCTGATAAACTCAAAGGTCGATTTTTTTCCAACTTTTTTATCAAAATCTTTTTTGTTTGGAATTTTTTTCTTTTCTGGGCAACGGCCTTCTCCCTAAAAAAAATCTGTATTTCAGGCTTCGATTGATTTCTTGTTATAGATTTTTTTTTTTTTTTTTTAATCTATATATCGCTTCGTCTGTCTGTATGTCACATATTTTTTTTTTTTTTTTTTAAATCTATATGTCGCTTTGTCTGTTTGTCTGTCTGTCCGTCTGTACCGATATTTCTTGGCGCGATAGCTACTTGAATATACGGACGAATAACGCCAAAAGGGGCAAGTACATTTTAGTTTCCTATCTCTCATTGAAATTTAGATACACTGTGAGCCTTAATTACTCAGTAATCAACTTTTTCATTTGTGTCTCAAACTACGTGCATTTACCTCGGTCTCGCTAGAGCTGTGTCGATATGCAGATTTACGGAATTGAGATTCAGAATTTTTGGAAATGCAAAATTATTGTTGACTTAAACTATCACCGAGACACTCATGAATTTAGTGAATTGAAGCTTAGTGACAAGAAACTCATTTGCTCATAAAATGCTCAACTTTAGGAATCGAATCCGATCAAACGAATTTGTAAACGAGCTCTACTAAAAGCTCACCCTTATTTTCTCGATTCTCAGGGAGAAGCATTCGTTTTACCAAACAGCCTGGAAAATACACATACTCGTTTCCGTGGATTTATACGTCATTGATTAGTCGTATTTCTGACATTCTACGATACTAATACATTTAAATCAGTTAATTTAGTTTGAAAGCGATTTTCTCATGATTTCAGCGCGTTCATTCATTGTATTCGTAACACAATCCGATCGCACGATCCCTGGTGTCCCGAAAATTGTGTGAACAGCCAAGACCACCTAGAGACAATAAGGGCAATTTGGTCATGGACAAATGAAAGTGTATTAAAGAATTTGGACGACTCAACACACACAGAGCTCAAAAGGCGCAGGACCAGGTTCAGAATCAGCAGAGTCTGTGCTGTATCCGTATCAGAGTAAGACGGTGTGCTGGGCGCAGAGAGTCGGTGAAGGGTGGTGATGAGTTTGTCAATATCCCTCATGGACGATACGCGATGGGGCAGGGAGATGTCGTCGACTGAAGGAAGTGGTGCACCATGAAGAGAGATGGTTGCCTGCATGTCGCTGGATATTGTGATGGATGAGATGATGGATGGCGCTGGATCAGGAGAGGTGAAGCACAAATGAACAGTGACACATCCA
>KB308892.1:73229-83552 GCA_000328365.1 Capitella teleta | reverse complement strand
TCTGCAGAATAAATGCATAGTAAAAAGTATGATACCATAATTATAATAATTTTTAATAATAATTTTATTAATTTATGAAAGCGCAAAAATTATGCAAATTGCATTTCTGTGCGCCAGGCGTTAAACTTGATAAAAAGAGAATCAAGCATTAAAAGCCATGCTGTAAAATAGAATCCTTAATTATATTAAAATATATAAATGAGAAGCATAATTATACACTATTATACACTCTAATTGTACAGTCAGAGTGAGAGTCACACTCACAGTGACACTTGTCTTATAGTTATACTCATAATACTGAGTCTAAGGGCAATTGAGTCAACGGAATGCAAGCAGGTCAATGTCTAGTATAATAGCTTAGTCCATATTAGTCCAATAATAAGGCCGGTGCTAATGCTGCAATACCATACCTAATAAACACGGCGATTTTCTCAGAGAATTAAGCACCTTGCAAGCGAGCGATAATACCAGTGTCACAAAGTACTCACTGATGAAATGAAATTCCTCGGGCTGTACTTTCGCGGTTGTTGTAATTGAAGCAATTGTACGCATAGCATTGAGTGCCACGAGTACATTTCTGGCTTCCAGGTTCCTTTGAGGATGAATAACAGTGTTCAGCCGACAATTTTCCTGCTGCGTCCTGGCTCACTTCCATGCTTAGAAGCGGAAGTCGCTGCTCCATGCTCAACGCAAAGCAGCTCAGTCTATTGGCGCACAGCAGAGAGCCTCGTTTCCGATCCAGTAGTAGTTAAGATCAATGTCTGCAAAGCTCCAATCATTGGACAGCGGTGGTGATTATGACAATTGGCTTGTATTGGTGCTTGCATTCTGTCAAGCCTACAGTGGTGCATGAGTACACAAACAATGTCAAGCACTGCATGCCACCCTGCATAACCTTTAGATGCATGTGCATGGGCCCTTAAATCCAATCATTTAACATGGCTGGCATTCTTAGTGACCAAAGCTCAGACCAAACATTTCTCATTCATCATGGCTGATAAATTCCTCTGTGCTAAGCATTTCTTTTGCAGATAATCAACTTGAGAAATGGGATCATTAAGTACTATGACCCCATGGGTGAAAAGAAAGCGTTTATTGCTTCCGTTGAGAAGCACTGGAGGTGGCTTTTCTTCCCTAAGTTCATATGTTCATGTTCATGTTGAAATTGCTTATATTTTTGTTTCCCTAACATGTTGCCTGTTTCTATTAACTTTTAGAAACGTTCTAGTAAAAAGCTAATGGTTTCAATTTTAACTGATAATTAAGGCTTTCTTTTAAGGAGGTCCAACCCACAAGAAGATCTGTTGATGAATGTGCAGAGATGATAATCATGATGACTCCATGTTTTCTATAGATGTTGAGCTGAATCAATATGTGGTTTGTCTGGCATGTTTTGATTCCACAAGTTTGGTCAACTCATGTGATTATTCAGACACAAATATGTAATGGTATGTAGAATAACATGTATAAATGCTACATGCATTATATAATTACTTCCTTATACTATCCAAAGAATAAATCAATTCTTTATTATTAATTAATGTGTAACTCATAGACATTATTGAATATAATCACATATAATGCCATTGTACTTAAGTTCTAATGAATTATTCAGGACAATAGTGATTTTGTTGTTGTTCTTCCTTCAGAACTTTCATCGAACAGAGAAAAAAAACAAGACACCCTGCCCGCCGAAACCTTCAAAGTGGCTGTCTCTAACAATGAAGAGTGCCAGAAAGATGGTTGGAATTGTGGCATTTTTACACTTGAGGTAAGCCCAAAGGGTCTTCAGCCTTTTGTTTAAATTGAGACCTAATTGTTGAACCTCAAATTTTGGCAGTTCCTGACCAAAGACATAGGGGTACACCTGACAGAGACCATGAGAGCCTGCTGCCCCCATTGAAAGGACGACTGACCCTGTCCAAACTTCTTTATGAACACTCAGGTATGTCCATCTATTTCAATGGACTTCTTCAAATAATAACTGAGGTTGACCTATTATTTAGTCATAAAATATTGCTAAAGTCATGAATGTGCTAAATGATTGAGGATACGTCAGTTTCATAAAATAGGCTCTCTTTGTCATTTAATAATAATTCCTGCTATTTATCTTTTTTTTTTTTTTTTTTTTTTACAGTGCAATCTGGATGAACTTGTTGGAGTCAGCAGTGCCAGCAGTCAATGACTCAACTGATCTCATCCTTAATTGATCTCGTTATTAAATTGGATGCTGGAAAGTTGTGTACTGGTTGTATTTGACTTGGGAGGGGTGTATATGTGTCTAGGCACTGGTAGGATAGTATTGATGCTTATTTTGGATTGATTGAATCATTTAATATACATGAAAACCCATGTCCGTGACCGCAACATGGTGGGAGATAGGGATTCTTGTTCGAGTAATAACTGGATACTGTAAAGCTGTAGACAAGTTGTACATGACTTGGTGGGGTTTAGAAGTATCTAGGGCACTATATGAATTTTTAAATTGGATTAATTTAATCTAGTATTGCCATTAAACGCCCTGTCAATCCGCCAACCATCTCAAAAATCGCCCGGAAATGGAAATTCATGGGTTGAGTGGAAGATAAATAAGGACGGGTCGGAAATGGTTATAAGAAATATATAACCATGCTTGTCTACAATGAACGCACAAATAACACTGGTTATGAAATTGTATAACCATCCTTGTCTACAAATAACGCTACGCGCATAAGCCCTCGTCAGATCTTCGATTATGGATTTTCAAGATACTATAGAATTTCTGACGAAATTTCGTTGGGTGTATGATTTTCCTCTCACTTTTTTCATCGGTCTCCGTGTTTGGGAGCAGATGCCGCATGAGGTGAGCCATAATAATTAATATAGTCACATAATAGTGATGTACCACTACCTGTCACCAGGTCGAGGCGGACCGTTGTTCGACGTACGTACCTAAATCAACGTACGTACCTAGAAGTAGGTACGGTGTACCTAGATCGTAGTACGTTCCATATTGCAGCTTAAAACTATACATATTCATCTTTTTCTCATGAATATTGATGCCATGTAAATTAGAAAAACATTCCCTGGGAAGCTCTGAGCTATATTTAGTCGATTATGTAACTTTGCTCTACTTCCTGCCTCTCCAGTCGAGACCCTCAGCCCTCAAAAGCTGCCTTCCCATTACATGTACTGCAGGTAAATTGACATAGAGAAAGAACTAAAGGGTGTAAAATGGGTTTTGAAATACCAAATTGTGCATTAGCTATCCCTCTATCCATCTGACTTGGCCCCTTAAAGATTCTATGTGGCGAACAAATTATATTTGACAATGAAGAGGGGAGGGGGTAGGGTGTACCTAGATCAACGTACGCTGGCATACCTAGATCGTAGTATGGTCGACTATAAGCCATTGGTGGTGTGTATACTAAAGGCATATTTATCTTCCTAAATCAATTGTGGATTAATTAAAGGTTTCATTTAGCAGTGTGTAGAGTATTTTCCAGTACCTAATATAATACTAGTTGTTGCAATACCAGGATAACCCCCCAAATTGCCTGTTCCAGCTTGTACAAGTACCACTAAGTCATGCGAATCATCAAATCCCAATATACATTTATCAGGATCCAGGAATACAATACATATAATTATATGTGTTGTAGATATATACTGACAAAACCTAACCAGGCATGAGGAATGTTCAGGAAAATCTTTAAATGAAATATATGCCTTTAGAATGAGTAATTAATAACATTGTTGAACAATAAATCAATACCTATTTGAGTCATACTACGATCTAGGTATGCCAGCATACGTTGATCTAGGTACACCCTACCCCCTCCCCTCTTCATTGTCGAATATAATTTGTTCGCCACATAGAATCATTAAGGGGCCAAGTCAGGTGGATAGAGGGATGGTTTATGCACAATTTGGTATTTCAAAACCCATTTTACACCCTTTAGTTCTTTTACAATCGTCCAATTACCCCAAGAGTTATGGAATCATGTCATCTTTGTGATTGAAGAAAATGCTAATCCGTGGATGTGACAGGAAGCTCATGCCTCCCAATGACTTTAATTGAACCAGGGAACCCCTGGGAGCTATTTATAGAGCTGAACAATTACATATTTATGAGAAAATGGTGAATATGCATAGTTTGAGGCTGCAAAATGAATCGTATTTCGATGTAGGTACACCCGTACCTACTTCTAGGTACGTACGTTGATTTAGGTACGTACGTCGAACAACGGTCCGCCTCGACCTGGTCACAGTGTCAGGCAACATTACATATTGCTTAGACGCAGAGACGTTTCCCCAGAGGGGAAACAAATATTGCTAGCACAGATTCTCGGGCGAGGTCTGGAGACCCATTGGGCTCGCTGTAGTATGTCAGCTAACATATTGCATACTTTTTGCTTCACAGTGGCTAGATGTTCTCACCAAAGCCAGCATAAAGGAACTCAATAACATCCCTTTTGGCAAATTCAGCGTAAGTCTTCCATTTCTCTTTGTCAATCAAGAATATTAGACCCCGGAGCGGCCGCCGATATGTACTAGCCGCCACCGATTGGACAGTTAGCAAGCCGCCGCCGATTGATGCCGTCGGCCAGCCGCTATCAGCCGATTACGTCATCAGCGGCTCTCAGCCGATTCAATCTAAATATTTTACATTCAGTATTACAAGAAGTTATCATTTGTACAAGTCTTTATTTTGTTTATAGTATTGTTTATATACTTACTATCTGAGCTATCCGTGGAAGTAGATTTTACTCAGTTTGCTCCATTAAAATTAACTTAATGATTTATACCATACTGTATGTATGCCCATACGCATACTGGGGGTGTCTCAAAATATATATATCGGACTGACATAAGATGCACAATTTGCGTACTAGGGTTAATGTAAAACATTCCCTCACGAGTGGATCAATGGTTGCTAGCTACATGTATATTTCTGATAGGTCTATTTACCTAGTATTAATCCTACCTTTTTTGATTGATTGTACTATTATAACAGCACTGCCAAACCTAAAACAATTTGTAATTTGCTTTCATGCCATTTTGTTCATAACACTGCTTGTCAACATGCATTGTTTTTGTCGGTCTGAAAAATTAGTGGAATTTAATTATTTTATTTGCAATTAGTTAAGCTATATTGATTTCTCCCTTACTCCATATGCTAAACCTCTCGTTTTTAGAAGGAACCGTGCCTTGCAAAATGAAAAAAAAACGAGTTGTACCAAAGTTCAAAAAAGGTTCCCCGAAAGAAATTTTTACCTACAGACCCATTTTTCTCTTGCCTGTGTTCTAAAAATTATGGAGAAACTAGTTCACAAAAGATTGTAAGATTACTTGTTGGTTAAAAATTTCCTATCTCCCATCATTTTGGCTTCCAACCAGGCAGGAACACAACCCAAGCACTGGTATCAGTAGTCGACAGAATCAGCAGAGCATTTGAGCAGGGCGAAGTCACCATAGGTGTTCTGCTTGACTTTCAAAAAACGTTTGACACCATACAACATAAAATAATTCTCTCCAAGTTTTTGAGGCATGGAATCCGTGGCATCCCTCATCGTTGGTTCACTACTTATCGGGACGTCAACAAAGGGAAATTAATTTTTAATGACTGTACCTCTAATGGCTGTACTGATTAAATTTTTTTGTGGTGTCCCTCAGGGTTCCATCCTAGGTCCTTTATTGTTTTGTTACATTTACGATATCACTTCTGTCTCTGAACGTATACATTTTACTCTCTTCGCTGATCATACTAAGTTACTAACGCTTTCATCTCTGCTCCAAATGTCAACGCAGTGATGTCTAGTATAAACGAAGAATTAAGGCAACTTAACATCTGACTCGATCGATGTAATTTGTTTTATTTTTGACATTTTTCATACATTACAATAAACTATTCTATCATATGCTATTCTACCCTATATATGTAACACAGAGGTTGCCCAACAATTGCAATCCGAGTCATAAAAAATGGCGAATGTTTCATTCAAGATCCTGATGCAACAACTCATTTGGTTCGCAATCCTCTTTCCTCTTCCAACCTGTTCCTCTAATTGCTTCCTCTTCCCGCTGCATATATTACTTAGAAGTTCTTAGAACCCAGCTGAATTTGCAAGCAAAGGGATAATGGTGATAATGATGTCCATGGAAGTTTATGAAACGCCGTAAATGTCTTGAACTTGGAAATCGTTCGATCTTAAAATCACCACATCACTATAGTAGTACATGTTGAGAGTACATGAGTATGTACACTCGTTTGTATTAACTGCTGGCATCATTATACATATAGGATGATATAGCACCCATTGCCAAGCCACTTCAAGCCGCTGCTAACCGCCGATCGCAATGCTGAGCCGATATCTCTGATTGGTGGAGCGGCTTAAGCAGCTAGCCGGTCATTTTTACTTCAGCCAGCCGATTGATAGCGCAGTGGGTTAAACCGCTGACTACAATCCTATGCCGACCGTGGGGGTCGAGGTCCCGGGTTCGAGACCCGATCAGGCTACGGGCGTTATGATTGTGAATTACAATTGTAATTCTTCGGTGACTCTGCAGTGCTGCCCAACTGCGTAACAAGGCCGGGCGCTGTGTACTACTGTCTATGGTGGTATGCAGGATAAAGAACCCTTGGGATTTATCGATAAGAGTAGGGGGAAACCCCGGTCCCGGGCCTTCTGTTCTGGCGCCCGTATCACCCGAACGGGTTGGGTGGAGCCGTAAAACCCCAATCACTCACTCACTCAGCCAGCCGATTCTGGCCAATTACAATCGGCTCCTCCGGGGTCTAATGAATATAGAATGATAGATGCTCAACTTTCATTCGCAGCCTGAATGGCCAATGACTCTCAAGGACTTCATCACTCAAGTTGTGTCTCTTCCAATAAATAGAGATCTTTCACTCAATTTGGAGTCAATTGAGTTGAAATCAAGCCACAAGAAAGGAATGTCTCCGAAGAAAATCCATGAAGTCAGTTTTATGTCTGGCGTTGTTCACAAACTCTGCGTGAAGAACAAGTGTGTGGATGTTATTGATGTTGGATCAGGACTGGTGAGGATACATTGGAAATACAGACGACTTTGCAGTATGGAGTTTCAGGGTTATCTCAGCATTGCTTTGAGTGAGCAGTTTGGTTATAACATGCTTGGCTTAGAGAGCGTTCAATCTCGGAGCCATGGAGCCAGTGACAGAGCATCCACTCACAGTGAGAGAGGAACGTCATGAGTTAATCACTGATTTCTCTTATTCCAGGCAGTGCATTTTCTGCGGTGGAATTCGAGTTAGCAGACACAGAAGAATCTCACGCCTCTTTCTCAGAACTCATCAGAAGCCATTCAGCGAAAAACAATTGGTGCATGATGGGATTGCATTGTTGTGGGGATCTCACTCCTACCATGCTGAGGGTCTTTGTGCAATCTCCAAATATTCGCTGTCTTGCAGTGCTGAGTTGCTGTTACCATCGAATGTCATGTAAAGACGGCTGTTGTCAGTGATTCTCATGCCTCTAATATTTGGATGACATATAACTTCTCTCTTTTTCTTTCAGATACTCAATTCCCTATGAGTGAAAAATTGCAGAAAGATATGTCAGCTGGACAGTGGGCAGCTAGCACATTTGCGTTGAGGCTAGCAGCTCAAGAAACAAGGTTAATAACCTTCTCTGTTCGTTTAATCCATCACTCTTTTGAGCCTCAATTAGAACGCGATGGCAGAATCAAAATTATGACCAGCATGAATATCATTCCAAAAATGTTGCCTTCCGAAGTTTGGTGGAATTGTCAGGTTAGATTCATTGATAAGAATTCCTCATCTGCTAATTTTTTATCAGGTCTCAAACTGGACAAGAGGCACAGGAAAATCGCCCGGCCGTCGCATTTCACATCATTTGAAGTCTATCTTGATAATTTACTTCAAAGAACCAAATTACCTGAAGAAGGTTGCAGTTAATTCTCTCTTCATATTTTTCTTCAATTCAATTTTCTTCTTTTTTCAGATGTGGACTGCTGTCGCAATATTCTGCAGGATTTATACAAGCAGCATGAGGAGTGCCTGTCATATGTGGAACCATTCACATGTTTGCAAGTTGCTATTCAGCCTGTATTGGAAAGTTTAATCATTCAAGACAGATTGATGTTCTTGAGAGAGCAGCCAGGAATCTATGCTGAAGTTGTGCCTATATTTGATGAGAATATTTCTCCGAGAAATTTAGCCATCTTGGCTTGGAAAGAGGCAATGTGAATGGCTAAGCCTTTGAGTTCTCCTCAGAATGCTTGTGATGGCTTCTATGTTTTTCATGTGAAGTTTTCAATTTTTTACAGGGAAAATTGGAATTCAATTGAATAAATGTGGGCCTGCATGGCACATCAATCAATTTGCCCATCTGAAATTTGACTCCCTCTCCCAACATGTAACCTATTCTTAAGTCACTGAGATGCATTATGACACGGGCTAAAGGACCAGTTACTGGGACCAATGCACGCAGTACATGTTCTTCTATGGCCATGGAATCCCAACACTCTACAAGGTATTTGTAATCCGACCGTTTGTTTGCAATATATTGCTAAAATATGCATATTTGACAATCAGAATGATTTTAACACACATAAAATTGTGGGAAAGCACTACTGTAAAGCCTAGGTCATGTAAAACATGATGTATATAGCTTATCAAGGACTAATGAGGAGATCACAGGCTTCATTGAACAAAGAAAGCTTAATCAGGTTCATGAGGTGGCGTAAATTTTACTGTGGTCCGAGATGATTTCTGGCCAGCTTCGTCGAGGCTGCTGCCTCTTTATCTGTTGACATCTTTGAGGAAATGGCGATCTGCCTGGCTTTTGATGAGAGGAGTTTCTTCATCTCTATTTTCTTGACATTGTCATTGAGCATCTTGAGTAGTAGCAGCACGAGTCATCTCCAGGTGGCGTCCACTGTTGTACTCTTCCTTGGCAACAATTGGGATGTCGCAAATCAAGCAAACTGGGGTGCTATTTCACTCAATGAATAAGTATTACCGGGGTATATCACTTTGATACAAATGGGATTTCGCCACATTCAGTGGCGATGTGTGCGTGATCAGTCAGTCTGCACTGCCAATCAGCGTCATTCAGCAAGTCTCCTTTATTACAGAACTTTTTTTACTTATATGTGACCTCCATGCTAGAAGAGCGTTATGACTTACACACTGTAGTGTAGGGCTTATTTTATTAATTTTAATTACTTTACGCTCTTAATTAAGAGTACTGGTAATTGAATGCTACATAAGAAGCCAATTTATTTCTCGAGGTATAATATCAAGCATTCACTGGGGAAAAATGCATGCAAACAATTTGCTTATAATTATGCGACAGTGATTTTGCCTAGTATCCTATATGCTAAAGAGAGTAGCGCAAAGTGAGATTTGAACGCCATTTTGTTTCTTAGAATCGGAGCCTCCGCTATCTTTTAACATGGGAAAATCATACCCAACTACAGTAAATTTAGTATAACTTTACCAATCGTGCATGAAAACCCTTAAAGCCAACTGTTATTTCTTCCTTAGATATTTCTTCATCGGGAAAAAATATTTTTGGGCCCATTAGCGATTTTTAACTCTCGTAATCATAAAGTGAATCGACGCGAGAATCGATAAAATCATAACGCCGAATTCCAACTGTTCCTTGAAAAATTCCGAAATCTATACTTTTCGAGTGACAATAAATCAATAATTTCGAGCGCTTTCCGGTTTGAAATTAATATTTTTGAATAGATTAAACCCTCATTAACATACTAATAATATTGTTGGAATTCTATAAATTACTTCAACATTGGTAATTACGCTTCAAACAACCCCACTGTTATGTTGCTTTTGTGTGCTCGTCGCCCACGCGATATATGAATTCCAACCATAACGTCACTCTTGGTTCGTTATGATTTCAATGCGCCGGCCCTCACCTGGAAGAAAACAGAACTATATTATAGAAACTGAGCTGATAACTTATGAGAAATTCTTTTCTGAGTCGATCGAAACAACCCGATCGAACTTGTCACACAATCGGGTTAAAATTCTCAGAAGTCAAAAGCTCGAATTTACGCGGAACGATGCACGTGGTGGGTTCATTGTCAGTGATTGTGAATAACCATTCGAAATGTTAACTTTTGTTTGACGAGCGATAATGAGTGACATCATGATCATGATGTCTGACAATGACATGCATTGCGTTAGTAAGTCAGCAGTGCATGTCACAATACATCAGTGGTAATTGTTATGCTAAGTCTAACTGTGACACCGGCCGCTCGCCTGTCTACGACTGGGTCGGTGAGAGTCGTGTGTTCTTGGTAACTCGAGGCTAT
>KB308892.1:23915-55280 GCA_000328365.1 Capitella teleta | reverse complement strand
TATATATATATATATATATATATATATATATATATATATATATATATATATATATATATATATATATATATATATATATATATATATATATATATATATATATATATATATATATATATATATATATATATATATATATTTATGTGTATGTATGTATAAAATGAGGAATTAAATAGCCTGAAAATTAAGAGAACACGCCTAAAAGTGCGCTTTCTCTGTTTTCTGTTCTAGGTCAAACCTCATAGGTCCCAGCAAACACGGAACATTCCCCTAACGTTACCAGCAAGTGTAAATTTTGGTCACCTGCAGGTAACATTAGGCTAACGTGGCGCGAATACTTGATCTCCGCGCTCTCATGGTCACCTGCAGGCGACGTGAGCCTGACGTGGCCCGCATGGAGCAGCAGGCAGGAGCTATCGCGCTTTAAGCGTTAAGTGTAAATACGTGGAGGTGACGTGAAAGGCGAAATATTTCAGTACTTTAACAAACACGAGCAGAAGATTAAAGGGCTTGGAGCTATGCTCCGCCTCCCTACTCCTGCTTCAAGTTCGCTTGCACGCTCAAGCATGCTTAGCATACTTAGGGCGGAGTCAAGCTGAAGCAGAGATCTGTCGAGCAGGCTATTAATGGTCGTAATGACGATATATAAAAATAATCCCCTGCTTCTCTACTCATTAGTTCCCCTATTGCTTTCAAAGCTAACGAATGTCTACACGATTACATCGCCATTTCCAAAGTTACCACAACCATCGACGTCTCGATCTTTCATCAAAGTAGCAGCTCTCTTCATTTACTATCAAGGTGAGAAACAATGACTTCATATTTTACAAATATTGTGAGAGGAAATTTGAATTTCGCCATTTAGAATTTTAATATCATGAATCTTTATCTCATATTTTTTTGAGAATTTTTTTGCCTATAAGCTTATAATTGTGACGCCGCACACTGGAATGTGTCGCTTATCGCAAATGCTGATATATAAATACTATTAAATGAAATATGATTCCTGATGCGTCGCCATGGCAACGGAGCGCCTTTCGGATTACTATTTTATTCTCGGCTTTAAATTTACTGACTGTTCGTCACTCCCACTGATACTAGTCTAATCATCGACTAATGGCTGTAACTTTACCTACATGAAACCGATAAGTTGACAATTTGTTGTTGTGACAAGCGACTCATTTCGCGGTGCAGCGTCACTATTTGTCCAGTTTCACCCCATTCGACCAAAAATACCACTACTAATTCGTAACTGGTGACTTCACGAGGCCGAGAGTTTATTCGTAACCGCCGTGCACGCGGCTCTGCGCGCTGTGCCTGCGGTTATGAATGCCTACTGTGACATTCGTAACCAATGTGGGTTTGTTGCTGATAACCACTCTTTCTTTTACAGTGCTTGAGCCCTTCAAAAAAAAAAGCCCTGGTCGATCTCTACAATGAAGGGATGACGATTGACGATTCAGAGCGTCTCCAGCTGGCGGCTGAAAAAAGCGGCATGTCAATTGGCTGGATTACGGTAGATTCAATGTGAAAATTCATGAACTTTCATGTAGTGAACTTCCATGTCATGTCCCCCTTCTTTGGTTGACGCATTTATTCGTAACCGCAACCTCTGCGCGCGTTGCTTGCATGCACGCGGTTACGAATATACTAACACGCCTGCTGGAGACAGCGGTTACGAATGGTTTTAAATAACCGTAGTCGAATAGGGTGCCAGTTCTGTTCTTCTTACATATTGCACGTAATATTTTACTTATCAGTGTTATTTTGATTGGTCATTAACGTTTCCTGTCTATTCAACATCTGAGGCCAATGCTTTCTGTCATCGACTACATTAACGCCTTGTTTTACTCTAGCTTTACTTGGATAAATTATCAAAGCCTCGAAAACGCTGTTTAATCTTTTGTGAACCAAAAATTGATAAGATCGCTTTGAACTTTGCGGCTGCTTTGATTGACATTACGCAATCGATTACACAATGAAAAGACCTAATCGGATGCGCTAAACATAAGTTTAGTTGTGATAGTTCACAGTCGTCATCCTAGGGACGAATCGTTTGTAATGTTAATCGTGTCATGTAATCCGCCTCCAACCACGATTCTTAGGAACAAATCAACTCTGTATCATTATTAATTTCAAAATCCACCCTTTAAAATGTCATAGTGTAAACAAACATAAGACATGAAACATCAATTGTCGGAGATTTCTTTCAAGTCAAGTCAATTACACATCAAAGGGCGCCCCTCAGCTTATTCAACATTAACGAAGTTAAGTAAACAAAGGAATGAAATGCGGGTATCGTCGCTGTGTCCATTCCTTTTATGTTTGAATGGCTGGCTTACTTTCAATTTAATTAGTCGCTTAGATAAGCGATGTTCAGAAGGAGAACGAACAACGAGAGAAACTTTAACAAAGCCTGTTCTTAAAGCATTGAATTTACTATGTTTTATTTATTATTCCATTTTATTTTCATTTACTACACGTTTTGGATACACCATTTGACATGTTGGCATTTTAGAGCACTTTTTTTAATTTTACGCGATACAAAAATAAAATTTATTATAATTTTGTATATATATATATATATTTTTTTTTTTCAGAAGTCGTTTTGCTACTGACCAAGAGCCAGTGAAGTCGAGAAGGGAATCAGAACGCAGGCCGACCCAGGAGATGACTGGTCCCTCCTCTCAATAATGGAATTTCAACAGACCAGGACAAGTACGACAGCCTAGATTTCATGTTTCAACGTTAAGCTTTAATTATGTGTTCATTTTTTTCTTGTACAGCAGGCGACTTGAAGCGGGCTGGTCGCCTTTGCAATAAGGCACAGCAACTCTCATCGTTCGAATCGGAACAAGAACATGGAAAGAGGCAGTGTATTGCACTTGTCTACTTAAAAAATTATGACACTGACGGTAGGGTCTCCTATAAAGTTGGCTTTTGCTTCAACTCAATTGTTTCTTTTCAGTTGCAGAGGAGGAGGAGGAGGAGCTAGGCTGAGGCTGACCTGCTGATACCTTCTGTGCAAACCATTAGTAAGTCTTCGTGCCTCTAAACTGGTTCTGTTAATTTTGTGAATGTTTTACAGGGTCTGGATCTTTGCCCCAAGAGCTCAAGGTGGACATGCAGGTGCCCTCAGCACATTCAGCCAAGAAAGGGAAGAGTGAGTCTTCTGAACTCTGTTAATGATCTGGTCATTTAGTGACAACTTGTTTTGTCTTTCAGGATTTTTGGAGGAAGATGCTTCCTTCCACCGCCCTGCCCCTGTGCTGTCAGAAGATGAGGACTGAAGACCATAAAAGATCATGTCCAGTAAATTAAAATGTTTTTATAGGGATAAATAAACTTGATGGATCTTGATTTCATTCTTATATTGTTTGTTTGACATGAGGTGCATGTATTTGTTACTATGCAGGTTATTTTTGGTTAGGTTAGGTTAAGTTATTATTGGTTAGGTTAGGTTAAGTTATAATTGGTTAGGTTAGGTGTATTTTTTTTGGTTATTTAACGTTAGGCAAATGTGATACACACGTGCCGGTAATTGTACATATGCAGCTAATGATTTATGAAGCTTGGTAACTTAATATGAGATTAGACGTTATGTAGTGGCTTTAATTAAGGTTCGTTAAAACAACATGAGGTGCATGTATATCATGTTACTATGCAGGTTATTTTTGGTTAGGTTAGGTTAGGTTAAGTTATTATTGGTTAGGTTAGGTGTAAATTTTTTGTAACGTTAGATAACGTTACAATAACGTTACCTAACGTTACCATGGTAATGTTAGATAACGTTATTGCCCCCATCCTGAGTAACGTTAGATAACGTTATTTTGTAACGTTAGGGAAGGTTACCTACACGTGTCTCCCACATTTGCCTAACGTTCTGTGTTTGCTGGGAGTATTGTATGAGCTAATTCCTATAGGTACAATACTACCTATAATGTATATAATGTATTGAATTGTGTCAATCAAAAGGCGTATTTGTCTTTTGCATATTCTATCATTCCATACAAAAGATCATACAGAGGTCATCTTTGATAGTCCTTTCGACACATTTGAAGAGCATTACAGGTGGAACGTTACTGTTCCTATCTAAGATCGGATTATACCGAGTTGGAGGCTCGCTTCTCTACACACTTTATCACAGTATCAAAATTGATCGGCCTGTTACCTTCTGTAGTTGCAGTAAACTCTATTGACATAAGTGATGTGCATGGTCGCGATGTACTGTGATGACCTACAAAAACCTGAAATAATCGATCAAGAAATCATTCAACTCATCAAATGGAAATTTAAATGGGAAGGGAAAGAAGGCATCTCCAGACTCGATCTGGCTCAAGCCATGAAGAAATGCATCACCCAAGATGTTTGGACAGCTTTCTCACATAAGCTGACTGTTTGCATGTACGCGTAATGTGTTCACCACAGTGAAAGCTGGCTTCGGGCCTGCAGTCATTTATTACACATACAGAATACGTAGAATACAGTAATCATAAGTATATAGTCTCAGATTATAAAGAAATTCATTTGTTGATTTGGACGCACGTATATTTCATATGTTGAAGACTTACGATCACATTCTCTTGTATTGATATCTCATCGATCTATCAGGATCACAGGTTGAGCCAAATTCCTCGGCACCTCGTTTTTCTTGGAATTTACCGGATAACTTTTTTACTGGAGTATACTATTTGATATCAGTGGATTTGTGAAATCACAAGGAATCCGCTGATGTAAGTGTTTTTGTCAGTGAGATCAGCCATTTTCCTGTGGGAAACGAAAAACGTCCTTCATCATTGATATGTGATTGACTCTTTTCGGATCGCTGACATTGACGGCCGTCACGCATGAGTGCTTCTCCATGGGTGAAGGCAATGAGAGAGCTTTGCTTTAAGCTACGATGGAATCCGTTTACATAAATTCGACGTTAACTTACATGATAAGTAACCTTGAAAATGCGACACGTGAGCAAATCAGACAAGCGTGTCTGTCTTTTTATACAGCAGATGAGTTACTAGAGGCTAAAAATCTGCTATGGGATGCTGCTAACAATGACATCATTGGCCGAAACACGGTTCGCAGGAACACCGTCAGGGGTTCAGAGACATTGAAAATATTTGATGACATATTTGATGCCCTGACATCATTGAATAACCTTGATGCTACTCCAAAATTCGCAGTTGGCCCTGAGCAGCTGAACAGGATGCCCAAGGCTTCGGCTAATGAAGCTCTGCCCATTAGCATTTGTGAGCGAATAAACTGCTTGGAAACCCAGATGCGCCAACTCATGGAACAAATGATAGCGCCGAAACATATGCCTACACTCTCCTATTCTGAAGCAGTGCAGTCATCCCAGCATCAGTGGCCCAACCCACCCAACCCACCTCAGCCTCAGCGTCCGCGTGCCCCTAGGGTGTCTCAGCCGACCCATCAACACACTGTAATGCACGCGGTCTCTACAAATGCTGAAGCCCATGAGTCGTCCCCCACAGATGGGTTCCAAAAGGCGCGAAATAAACGACGCAAACGTAAAAAGGCCCTAATTGGCGCTAATGAAGATTCTTCCCTCGGCTTGGCTAATGAGCCCAGCAGAAGTGTATTCGTCGCTCGGTTCCCTAAGGAAACTAAGACTGAATCAATCGCTCAGTATGCCACCAAAAATGGCATAACTGTTCGCAAAGTTGAACGCATATCCAAGGAAGATGCTCCACAAGCGAGTTTTCGTGTAATGGTCAAGGAATCTGACATGATGAGCATTTATAATGCTGAATTCTGGCCCAAGAATATTCTCGTTGCTAAGTTCTTCGGCGGAAGGAGATCCAAACCCTCCAAAGAGCCGCAAACGGTGCGGTCGACGGCGTCCAACTCAAGACGCTCATCTGTTTCATCGGCGTCATAATGGCGTTGACAATGTGCTCTTACAACAGCAGAGGTCATTCTGCTGATCGCTTAGCATATATGGAGAGACTAATGGACTCATGTGATTTACTCCTAATCCAGGAGCATTGGTTTCATCAGAATGACATTCACAAACTATCGCGTTCTGAAGACTACGTCGTTACTGGTGTCTTTGCAATGGACTCCGCGCAACTTCACACAGGAAGACCTTTTGGCGGTTGTGCTTTCATGTCCAAACGTAACTGGAACTGCACTCTGCAGCCCGTTGACTCAAAGTGTGAGCGTTTGTGTGCGTGCATCTTATCCCTCCCTAGTGGTGTACGCTTATTGATATTCAATGTTTATATGCCTTGCAACACAACTTATGACGCATCTAATGCCCAATTATTTTTTTATATTGTTTTTGAAATTGAATCCATTATTGAGTCACATACTGATATTGACCTGATAGTGATAGGTGGAGATCTAAACACTGATATTAGTCGTGTGAATTCGTTACATGTACAGCCCCTTTTTGATTTGTGTAATAGGCAATGTATGCAATTCTGTGCCAACAGTGATATATCCACCGTTGATTATAGTTATGTAAATGACTTTAGTGCAGCGAGATCCCTCATTGATCACTTCCTTGTTAGTGAGAATGTATATGATGGCATTAGGCGATATGGTGTGCGTCATGATGGCGATAATTTGTCCGATCACTGCCCAATCCTACTTGAGTTATCCATCGATGTCCAGTATAGTGCGATCATCGAAACGCGGCCCCCCAACCGAAAACCTTCTTGGCACAGAGCCAAATCAACCAATCTTCTGCGCTACAGAGAAATTCTGAGAGCGAAATTGCATGCTTTGGCGATTCCAGTCGATGCTTTGGCTTGTAATGAATTCGAGTGTGGAGT
This sequence comes from Capitella teleta, assembly GCA_000328365.1. Taxonomy (NCBI): domain Eukaryota; kingdom Metazoa; phylum Annelida; class Polychaeta; family Capitellidae; genus Capitella; species Capitella teleta. The sequence goes on along the minus strand of KB308892.1, from coordinate 48,483 downwards.
CCACAGTGAGGTGCTCAGAAATTATTATTCCGAAATCATGAATGCGATTATCAGCTCTGCGGAACGCGCGATTCCGAAGCAACGCAAAAGAGCTTTAGCAGGGTGGTCTGAGTATGTGAGCCCATATAAAGAGAAAGCTATGCTCTGGCATCGTATTTGGTCAGACAGTGGTCGTGCTCGACATGGTTGGTTGCATTCATTGATGTTGAGTACAAAGAGAGAGTACAAGAGGGTCTCGCGTTGGGTTGTGCGCAATCAGGATAAGCTGATGGCATGTCGCATGTCTGATTCTTTGTCTACCAATAAGAGCAGAGATTTGTGGAGTGAAATTAAGCGCATCAAGGAAGGTGTGCAAGGGAGGACGAATATTGTTGATGGTCGAGTAGGAGAATCTGAGATCTGTGATGTGTTCCATGAGGGCTATGAGCATCTGTATCAGTCTGTGCCTTCTGATCAGAGTGAACTCGAGGAACTCAAGCGCGAATTTTCTGCAGAAGTAGATCGCACATGTAAAGTAGGCTTATGTTACTGTGATCACGTGATCAGCCCACGTGATATTGAGTTTGCCGTTCGTAAACTGAAACCAGGTAAATCTGATGCCTGTCCGCAGTTAATGTCAGATCATTTCATTCATGGCTGCCCAGAATTATATGTCCATTTGTCTCTCTTTTTGAATGCTATGCTGATCCATCTGGATGTGAGTTCAGTTATGTCACGCTCTGTGTTGGTCCCCATACCAAAGAACAGGAAGAAATCTATGAATAGTGCCAGTAATTACCGATCGATTGCCATCAGCAGCATTGTGGGAAAGTGCCTTGATAATGTTATTTTAGTGAAGCATGCAGATGTTCTAAGCTCGTGTGATCTTCAGTTTGGGTTTAAACGCACTCACAGTACGACGCAATGCACGTTCGTTTTGAATGAAGTGGTCGATTTTTATATGCGAGGTGGCTCATCTGTCTATGTTACTTTGTTAGATGCGACGAAAGCGTTTGACAGGGTTCACTACATGAAATTGTTTCGTCTTCTTGTGGATCGGAGCATGTGTAATGCAACCGCTAAATTATTACTTTGTATGTATGTCAATCAGTCGCTTGTTGTCCGATGGCAGAGTGTGACGTCAGATTCGTTCCCTGTAACAAACGGTGTAAAGCAAGGAGGCGTGCTTTCACCCATGCTCTTTTGCGTATATATCAAAACCCTCCTCGAGCGATTGCGGCGATCGGGCATCGGCTGTTACATTGGTTCCACCTTCGCTGGTGCGATCGGATATGCTGATGACGTAGCTCTTTTGGCGCCAAGTCTTATTACAGCACAGAAATTGCTCAATGTCTGTGAAGATTTCTCCAGAGAATTCTTCGTCCAGTTTAACTCGTCTAAGAGTAAAGCTATTGTATTCAATGCTCCCCCCAATGCCGTTTGCTCAATGCGAAAACTGACCCTGAATGGCTCTCCAATTGATTATGTCGCTGATGCATTGCATTTAGGTCACGTGATTGGCGATAAAAGTGCCTCTCTGAACATGGAAAACGCCTGCAGAGATTTGGTTGTTCGTGTGAATATGTTATGCTCCAACTTCAATTTCGTTCATCTTGACACAATACTGCTGCTCTTTAACTCGTACTGTACAAGTTATTACGGTTGCTCTTTCTGGGATTTCTCCCCTAGGACTATCAATGGCTTCGTTGTTTGTTGGCGTAAATGTGTACGACGCTTGTTGGACCTACCCTATCGGACCCGTTCCAAGATTCTTCATCTGATAGTACTGAAACCAGAACCAAGGCACCAATTGTTTTTCCGCTTCCAATCTTTTTATGTCGGATGTACCACAAGTACCAACCACATAGTCAGCTTGTGCACACGCCTGCTCCCTTTTAGCTCGTCTAGTGTTGCTTGCAACTTAAGGCAACTCATGTCGTTTGTAAATATTAATTATGACCAGTTAAACAATCTGATCGATAATCACTCGATACAAAAAAGATTGTCTGAATTTTGTGAGGCGACCTCAGATCAGGAGAGTCTCTGCTGTGCCAGCTCAGTTATAGAATTAATGAAAATTAGAGAAGGTAGCTTGATATCGCCAATAAACCCAACAGAAGCTACCGATCTTCTCAAACACATGTGTTGTAGCAATGACTATTTGTGACTTTTTTTTTTTTTTTTTTTTCTCCTTTCCCTTTTGTCTCACTTTGTTTCACTTTCTTCTTCCTTTCACACTTCATTTTCATTTTATTTTTATTAAAATTATTGTAAATCAAGAATTTACGCAATAAATGGTATATATATATATAATAAATTTGATACTTGCTGTTGTACATGGATGAAAAGTGAAAAGCTAAGGAAAATTTAAAACAAAACAAAAGCACATTTAGCTATTGATCTCCAACTGTTACCAACATCATGGGAAATAATGATAGCTAGCTCAACCTATGAAGGGGAAATTGAGAAATGTTTGCCATTGAGAATTCCATATGAAAGAGAGAGTTTTTTTTTTCTCATTTTAGTTCTTTGGCAGCGAGGTAATTGTTAGTTTCACCTTAATATCAGTTTAGAGATTATCTTTCGTTTTTTAGAACCCTCGTTTCTAAATCATGTATTAAATTATGCTGAATTTCCACTCTCTGAAGTCACAATAACACTCTTGGTGCTTGGATAAAAAAGGCAGCATACCAGTATACATTGACAATTAATTCATTCTGTGAAATTATATAAATCATGACGATATTTCCTATCAAATTTCTTGAAAGAAATGCAGCTAACCAATGGATTTTTGGTGGCAACTGAACTAACTGCTCTTCGGTAGATCAGTAAAATTCTGGCGGTGGCTCAGATATTTTTTGGCTGGCTAGTCGGCTTTTCTCGGCTGGCTTGGGGTCTAGTGTTAACCCTTCAGAACAAAATTCAGGAAATGATGGTCCACGCCACCTATGACAAGGTATATCGTGAAGGCAGTCTTAAAATGACTGAAACATAGCTTTGTGATGATGTATCCAATGGTGTTATGTGTTGCAACCTATATCCGATTAAAAGTCACATTTACTCAGGACCAAACGACAAGTGTCCCAATGCTTTATTCCGGAGGCTAACAGAAGAGAACAGTACATAACACATCAACACTCATAACGTAACCGATAGCAGTGTATCACGTAATAATTTTCTCTAATTGGGCAATATCTGTTCACTGGTAATTGGAGGACCATACCGGATGACCCACTTATCCTTTTCCTATGCATTATGTGCCGTTAGGCTTTTCAGCCTAAGGGCATCTTCCAGATTTGACATCATTATTTATTTTTCTTTCTTTTTTCTTCTTGGTCATTACTTCATTCCAAATAAAAATCTATGCCAGTTGCACTGCTGCCTGCTACATCAAAAGCTTGGACTCCTTATGGCCAAAGACATGAATTGGAAATCGCTCACTACATTTCTCTTGACGCACATGTGCCGATCAAACATGACAGCATTGACATGTAATATCCCACATTATGCAAGTCTGGGAAGCAGTTTAGAGATTCATTGTTGTAGAAATGGTCCCAGGGTGGTTTAGCTCACGAGGTGAAGTCTGCATGTATGAGCTGAATTGATCGACGGGCCCCTTCATTTAAATAACCCTGCCTCTCTGTTTAATCGAGTAAGCGAGTCAACCGAAAAATAACAAGCAAACCACAATTCATGTCTTAAGCCATTAGACGTTCAGGCTGACACATCAGTCTCCCAGGAGTCTATCAGAGCACTAAATTCATTGCTTATGTTCAGAAAATGAACAGCAAAATTTGGAATCTGTGTGTGTCATTTACATGCAGTAATTATGACCCTTGTAGGTGTGTTCTTAATTGTTTGTTGTTTTTCCATGTAGAATTATTGCACGTTTACTTCATTTTATTTTCCTCTTTGTATGGACGATTGAGTCAGCATAAGTTTCTGACTTGATTTGATTCGTTTCGATATCTGACTCGATTTAATACCCCGCGAGTAAGATAATTTTCGTCTGATAAAATAAAATGCTAAAAGATAGCCGGAAATAAATTTGGAAGGGTCCATCATCTTTTAACAGTGGGGGTGTAGGTGTTTATAGGATATTTAAATTGCTCGGCAAATGATCTATTAGTTTTTTTTATAAAAGAAAAAAAAAAGTGAATGATCTAATTATAGTGATAAGTTATTTGGGCTCAGATTGGATGATATAAGGCGTGAATGTAGTTACTCTAGCCAGGCGAACCTCCCTGCCTACCTTTGGCCCCTTAACAACAACTAAACATTAATGGCGGCTTTCTGACGAGATTAACTGCAGCGTGAATATCTTTCAACGACAATCATAATTCAAAATGGTGAGATTAAGGAACTGGCGTTAAGAGATTTGGAGCAATAAACAACATTGCTGTCAGCCTATTGAATGGGATGTACAATTCTTTTTCAATCTATTGGGAGTGACTGAAGCATGCAAACTAATATTACTAGTAGTTGAGTTATCTAGTCAGTAGCAAGCTAGTGCTGATGCTTATGTTACTTTACAACTTGCTTCTACATCGGTCATTTTACGTGGAGGGCTACCAGGCGGCGTCCTCTCGCACTATGAATGAGTAGAGCAACGAGTATCTTCTGGTCATTTATTTATTCATTTTATGTGTTTCTCTTTTTATCTTTATCTTTATGCTTTATTTATCTATTCATTTATTTATTTATTTCTTCATTTATCATTTTGTTCTGTTGTTGTGGGGAAGGGGGGGAGGAAAGTAGGGCCCATTATTTGGCTGGTTATTCCAGTTTAGTTTTATTTTAGTTATTACTGTATTATTTATGAGGTTATATCTTTTAGAAATAGAAGATATAAATAAAGAGAAACTCGAACGTCAGATTGTAACAGTGCCGAAACAAAGGCACTTTAATCCAATCAACCTGAACCTGAACCTGAGTACTAGCTAGCACAGATTCTCGGGCGAGGTAGACCTCGCCCGACGGTAAACCGCTTCTTTTTGCGTCTACTGGCTGCGAGGCTCCACACTCAGCCGATTGCATGATAAATATAGACATATTATCCGACAAATCCTTGTGTTTAAGCCCTCCAAACGTTAGATGGTATATTTATGCTCCAAGAAAAAACAATATGAGCCAGTACCATCATGGCGAACTTACATTAATTAAAACCCGCAACAAAAAATCACTTCGTGAAGAAGTAAACAAACGCCATTTTGCGAGTGACGTCACTCAGCGCATGCGCACTGCACTGTAAACAAGCGCACATGCTTCACTTTCCTGCTCAAACTTCTCTCACGACTTTTGAATGAAAATAAATAAAATTGTTCACATACTGATTGGTGATGCACAAAATATTGCGTAATAATAATTTATATGTATTCCTTTGTGAATACTTGGTATAAATCACGTGCGCAACTGCAAGGAAGGACGCATAATGAACTGCTTAGCGCGGGAAAATTGTATGCGCATGCATGTATGTTTACTTTGCACTACGCAGGCGCAGTGCTCTGATTTATTTATAACACGTGGAGAGCAGGTCATGTGACACAACACTCGGAAAGCGGGAAGAAATCTGTTATGTCACTTTTTTTCGTTGCGGATCCATTTTAATTAGGTTTATGGTACTGGTTTCGGATGCAATTTGGTACCAGGCTCTACCTTACATTACTCTGCAGTGCCTGGTACCTTCATAAATCTCATTACAAGTGTAGAATTCTAAAAATCGTCATTCACGAATCGTTTTGCGAATCATTTGCAACTTCTGTAATGAAACATCCTCACTATGCTTGCCTAGATAAAAATCCTCTAATTCCACCTTTTATGTGGTTTCTCCCTTTAGTTATTCCGCGTGAGTACATGTAGTGATGTACTGGCCTATATATAGTATACCCTGGGAGAGAGTTAGAAGATCATGAAGTGAAAGTATTATCCCTCCCTACACTCCTGCTGGCGCCGCAGCAGTTGCCATGAGGACAGATTTGACAGTATTGATTTTCAACTTTGAAGCTCCCTGAGCGATATTTAAATATGCTAATTAGTAATTTCAATTCTATTTTGGGAACAAGCCCTGGGATACATGTCATAAAATTGGGAGGAAGGGGGAATCTGCTTAGGTCACAAAGGTCACCAAGTCTCCAGCCAATTAGGATCCGATACATGGTCAGGTGACCAACATAGGGGTGTGGTTATAGTACAACAATCCTTATAAGGAAACCATTAACATATTTCTTAGACAGTTGTCTGGATAGCTGCCAGAAATTTATTCTGACTTTTACTCGCCAAACAAGTACCGTATATGCACCTTATTAAACATCCAGGGAATGTATGTCTTGGAAATATGCTGATTATGTGACATAATTATTATGGATACTTATTCTACTATTCTACATGTAGCATTACTATTCAGCCGACAGAACTGCAGGGTGGTTGTTTACACTTTTTTATGGGTTTTTCTTTTCACTCTTCGGCTTCGCTTCGGCAAAAGCCGAACCACCGAAGCTTCGGGGGTGGGTCAATATTCGCCGAATTCCGAAGCCGAATCCGAAGCTTCAGCCAGCTCTAGCCAGAAGTTCACATTTGTTACTGCTGACATGCATAGCTAGGAAGTTAATACAAAATGGAATGTGATTGAATTGAAGCCACGAGGCGGCAGTGCAGGAGCATATTTAGGTTATCAATACTCCCGATTTCATAACGCTATTTATAAGCAATATTTTTTTTCGTGTCGTTGATTATGTAATGACTGTAATCCCTCTAATCCATAAGGTCTACTAGTGTATGAAATAAGTGTGATGAAATATCACAAAGAGTTGATCATTGGTTTTAAACTTTTAGTGGCAAAAACGTGGCAATAACATCTATGTAAATACAGTAGTACCTGCGAATAACGAACAGTGCTGGATCAAAAAAAAAGTGTTCGTAGTTCGGGGGTGTTTGTTAGTCAAGGTTCGGTAAAATTAGGTCACTATGGTAACTCATGCTTGTTGGACTGCGTTGTCATTGCTGTGGATGTTGCCAACGTTGAGCTGATTCCGAGAAGTGGATGACCATAGCTTGTTCAGGGAGCCTTTTATTCTGTTCCTTGTGAGTTAATCTCCATTGATGGAGCTGTAACTGTACTCCATCTCTTTGAAACGCGCGTCGCCTTCGAGCGTGATACGTTTGAAGGTTAAAGGTTAAAGGTCAAGGTTGCAGTGATTTTTCTAAGTTGAAAACTCGATCGCCAATAACTCATTGACTAGTAATGCTAGCAACTTGTAACTGGCATTAAATGATTCAGTGCATCAATATGTGAAATAAAGCTCGTAAGTATTATGGCTCCTAGATGCATCGTTCTTGCGTAATCTTGCATAATAGCAATTATGACTTTTTCAACTGCAAATATCTCGGTTGTTAAGTGGGTTGTGGCATTGAAATTTGCAGAGTATATTGCTGGTATAGCCATCTTATGAAATTATAAGTTTAAATGAGGTTGCACCAAGGTCAAGGTCATTGTGGTAATTAAAGCATTTAATTGCATAAATTGATGATTATTTCGAATTTTGTTAATTTTGTAACTTTTCTGAGTTGCATACAACGTGTGTTGTCGAGTCTTAGAAGGAAATGTGATAATTCAGAATATTTGTCTGTTTTCGGTCGGAACACATTAGGCAACACAATTTTATTGCTTCGGTATTCCGTTGAACAAAGTTTGGTACTGAATATTTTGAATTCGCTCATGTCTGTCAATTAGTAAGTTGCACTTATTGATGAAGCAAGTTATTTTGGATTAACACTGAAAGTTTGAAGGTTAAAGGTCAAGGTCGCAGTGATTTTTCAAATTTGAAAACTTGATCGCTAATATCTCATTCACTAGTAATGCTAGCGACTTGTAACTGGCATCAAATGATTCAGTGCATCAATATGTAAAATAAAGCTCGGACGTATTTCTGCTCCTAGATGCACCATTCTTGCGTAATCTTGCATAGTAGCAATTATGACTTTTTCAAATGCCGATATCTCTATGGTTATGTAAGTTGTGGACTTGAAATTCGCAGTGTATATGTCAAGCATACACCTCCTACGAAATCCTGATTTTAAATGAAGTTGCTTGAAGTTCAAGATCATTGTGGTCATTAAAGCATTTAATTGCAAAATTGATTAGTATTTTGAATTTGTTTAATCAGTAAACTTTTATTGCTATCAAATTTGGCCACTTATGACATTCGTTAACTGCATGTCTGTTGGTATACTGCAATGATAATTGGTTTAGCTTAGTGTAATACAATCCATCCAATGCCCATACCAAGTCTACTGGGCTGAGCCCAGCTGACCCCTGATGGCGCCATAAATATGTCACTTTCTGTTAACATGCAGATTGAGGTAGCCCATCTGGCATATTAGAAGATGCTGTACACCCAATGGGCTATACTTTCCATAGTATTAATAATCCTTGTAGTTGTTGGATTTCAATAGTTTTCATCATACATTAAATGATAATGTAAAGTCATTTCAAGTAGAAATGCATATTTAACTCATTGGTTGCGGGATTCTGCTGTAAAATCAAAAGGTAATACATATAGTTTGGCATCATGTACTAATATTGTTGTGATTACGTTCATGTTTTCTTGATCAATGTTCATCAATAGCTTAATTAAAAATTTTCCTTGGTCACATCTCTGATTGATTCTTGTTTTTTTTTTTCATCTCAATATTATATTATTTTTAAATTTTCTTGTCATTTCTGAATATTGGGAGAATTTCGAGGAAGACTGGTTCCACCATTGATTTATTATACAATTGTTACTCATTACTTGCAACATCTATTGACAATAATCAGCGGACTAACCAATCCGAAGTAAAAGCACGCCATTATTTTTACCGATTCATGGAGCACCAATCCTTGCTTGAGGTGCGTTATGTTTTCTCTAGCGTTGATTTATTATAAAATGGGCGCTGTGAGTTGTGAGACTGACATTATGATTCTGGAATTTTTTTCCAACTTTTTTTATCGAAATCTTTTTTGTTTGGAATTTTTTTCTTTTCTGGACTACGGCCTTCTCCCTAAAAAAATCTATATTTCAGGCTTCGACTGATTTCTTGTTTTTCCGTGAACGATTTTTTATGCGCCGTTGCACAGAACTCCATAAAGTATAATTCAGCTAATTTCACACATTGAGAGTACATGTCATTCTGAGAGTCTGATTTAAATTTGTAGGTTGAACGTCAAAGGTCAAGGTCACAGCGATTTTTCAAAATCTCAAATTGGATCGCTTCTAGCTCATTAATTAATTGAGCTAGGGTCCTGCACCATACATCAATCGATCCAGAGCATTGATTATGATTGATATGTACAACAATGCATGGCGCTATCACTGCTCTCAGATGCACCGTTCTTGCGTAATCTTGCATAATAACAATTAGGACTTTTTTAAATGCAAATATTTCGGTTGTTAAGAGAGTAGTGGCATTGAAATTTGCAGAATATATTGCTAGTATAGCCATCTTATGAAATTATAAGTTTAAATGAGGTTGCACCAAGGTCAAGGTCATTGTGGTAATTAAAGCATTTAATTGCATAAATTGGTGATTATTTTGAATTTCGTAAATTTTATAACTTTTCTGAGTTGCATACAACGTGTGTTGTCGAGTTTTAGAAGGAAATGTGATAATTCAGAATATTTGTGTGTTTTCGGTCGGAACACATATTAGGCAACACTTTCATTGCCAATTTCATTGCTTCGGTATTCCGTTGAACAAAGTTTGGTACTGAATATTTTAAATTTGCTCATGTCTGTCAATTAGTAAGTTGCACTTAATAATGAAGCAAAATATTTTGGATTAACACTGAAAGTTTGAAGGTCAAAGGTTAAAGGTCAAGGTCGCAGTGATTTTTTAAAGTTTCAAATTCGATCGCCACTAACTCATTGACTAGTAATGCTAGTGACTTGCATCAAATTGAACTGGCATCAAATGATTCAGACATTCAGTGCATCAATATGTGAAATAAAACTCGGAAGTATTTCTGCTCCTAGATGGGCCATTCTTGCGTAATCTTGCATAATAGCAATTAAGACTTTTTCAAATGACGATAACTCAATCGTTATGTAAGTTGTGGTCTCGAATTTCACAGAGTATTTGCTACACGTACACCTAACAAAATCCAGTCTATTCGTTTTCACGTGAGCAATTGCTTGCGCAAAATTGATTCACGCGAGCAAAAAGTTGCTAGGCTAAGATATTCTTCTGTTTACGTTCGCAAGAGGTCGCATGTTGAGTCTCCTCCGAGTTTTGGCGAAGATTGCCGCAGTCCTTATTAAGAGACTTTGTTTTTCCCGCGTTTGTCTTCGGAGGTGGTCGGCCTCAAATCGAGATTACCGATTGCCTTATATGGAAGCTAATGTTTTATGCATGAGAGGCTGAATCCGATCGGCGCCCAGGGAAAATAAATTATGCGAACTCGAAGTGACATAGCAATGGTTTCAGTTTCGCTTTGCAATGGCGCTAAAAGTTAATGCAGCAAGCATTAGCGATTGTAAAAGAAGTTGAGATATTGGAAGTGGCACCAAGAAGCGTGCATTTTAACGCCACATATGGCCCATACAGTGGCTCTGGAGTTAGAGAAATTAACCAATTTTAAATCTGAACCTGGTCATCAACCTGATAAGGCAAATGTCAACACCTCCATACCCATAAATTCCTCAACAAATCAGTCTGCTTTGAATCTACTTTTCATTCACGACTGATTTGAGATATAATGTAAAGAAAAGTAGCAAACATAAAAAGGAGTTTTAAAGGGAGGGAGAACTGGTTAAAAATTGACTTTGAGTCGTTATTTGATGCACCATAAATGATTCCTATGCCTGGCCCACACAAGGAATATCATCGCTAACGATTTCGCGGGCGATATATTGCTAACTAGGCGTGACGTCAGCAGTTGTGATGAAACACCGAGTTCCCCATCTGTTACAATGGGCCTCGTCATATCAGCGTGTCCTGCGACTAAACCCTTGGATATTTTTTTATTTTCTTTTCGGAAATAGATAGAATAATCATTTTGCCACCAGTCAGGCGCGAAAAAAAAAATATTTTTCGCTATTTTTCTTATTTTAACAAGCGATTTTCTAGGACACCTTCCATGTTTCTCATCCTGAAACAGTAAAAAGGTCAGCCAGAGTGCACCACGCATGCGCTTTCGTTTCGTAAACAACAAAGATGTCCTTTTATGGCGAAGATGCTCTGCTCGGCTGAAATCGATAGCTTCACGAGGGGAACGGAACCAATCAGCCATCAGCCAAACCAAGCCATCAGCTGACGTTTGCCTCCTATACTTCGCAATGGAAGCCATTCTCCCATAGGCGCAATGCTAACCCCGATATTCGGAATGCATTATTTCCTTACGCTTGCATCCAGGCATGGTGTTCTTGGCACTGAATGCTATCAATTGGTGCTATGAGTCAATAGAACATCACTTAAAATTTAGTTCCCCATCCCTTTAAAGGACCTAACTGATAACTTAGTAATAGTCCTATATATCCACTAAACACGTAGAACATCGTTAATAGTGTGCTGCGTGAATTTGCCAGAATATTTTATTATCTTTTAATTGAAAAAATGTAAAATTAAAATATTTTATTTCTGAGGAGGGTGTTTGTTGTTCACGTTTCGGGGTGTTCGCTGCTCAGGAGTGATTTCCTATTGGTTAACATGGGAGTGAGTTGCATCCAAAGAAAACCGTTTGTTAGAGAGGACTGTTTGCTAGAGGTGTGTTCGTTATTTGCAGGTACTACTGTAGTAGTAAGATTTCAAGCAAGTTACTCAACACATTCACCGCCACAGCAGTTTCGGGCTGATACCCGGTCAGCACCACATATTTTACTCAAAAGCTCATTGCTCTGTAATATCTATATGAAAGCACATACGTACACAGCTAAATATGTTATATTTAGGATAAGTTGTTCTCTTGTAATCATAACGCACCGAGCGAGAGGAAATCGACCCGAAATGTCCTCCGTTGTTTTGCATGAAATTTGTATAGTCTGAGTATGTTGTGTGTTGAACCTCGGATATCATTGTGTCAGGGAAGTATCAGTGACTGTCTGGGGATACACCACAAGTGATGACAATCCGTTTATTCTGATATTTTGGGCCGTTTGTTCGTCGACCTTAATCTTTGACTGACCACTTCAGTTCAGTTTAAGAAGTTCAGTGAGCATGGAGCTAGAGTCTGTGAATGCCGTCAGGTCTATGTCTTTGACTGAAGTCAACGGCCTGAACAAAGGTGATTTGAAGAAAGCATTCGTCACGCTGCAAGCAGCATGCCAGAGCAACGAAGAACTGCACAGTTCCTCGTCCGCTGCCTCACCCCCAGTGCACCCAGATACAGGGCTGCAGAATATGCTGCAACAACAGATAGCTGAGACCAGGATGATGAATGCTAACTTCCAATGGATGATGGTATTTGTCAATCAACTCCAAGATGAGATGCAGAAGATAAAAGAAGATAATGCACAACTACATCAGATTGTGACTAAACAACAGAGCTTTTTGGAAGACATTGACTTCCAGCAAAGAGGATGCAACTTGATAGTGACCGGCCTTAATGAAAATGAACCCTGCACCATCAACGGCGAAACAGCCGAGAATGATGCAGACAAAATCAACCTGATTTTACATATCATCGAGATGAGGGATGTGAAGCCTGTGAGCATCACTCGCTTGGGCAAACCAGTGGAGTCCCGGGCACGACCTATCAAGGTTGTCTTGGACTCCAGGGAGACTAGAAGCAACATACTGGGCAAGACTTTGACATTAAAGAACACGCCTGCCCTCTCAAAGGTATTCATGAAAGCTGACACCCACCCTACTTACAGAGAAGAATGGCGACGTTTGTCACAGGTATTCTGGACAGAGAAGAACCTCGCAGAAAATCAGGGACACAACATTGTCTTTGATAAGAAGAACCGTATCATCCTCTGGTATGGTATTATCATTGACAAGTGGAGCCCTCCGGGTTTTCACTAGGTCCAGCTTCTAGGAATCCAAACACACTTGTACTTGGCTCATGGAATATTCATTGCATCCAAGAAAAAATTCAGAATGATGATGTGTTGCATTGGGTACTAAAACATGACATTATATTTCTGTCAGAACTGAGATCTGAAGCTCTAATATCAATCCCAGGATTTGTAACCTATCAAGATGCAAGTGGGGGAATGGCAGCCCTTATTAGAAATCGTCTTAACTTATTCGTTTGCAAAGTGGATGTATCGGTAATCAATCAATGTTGGATTGAATTGCAGTTTCTTCCTGGAATTGCAATAGTGGGCTGCTATTTCCCGCCTCCAGACTCCCCATACTTTGCACTTGATGACCTTGCCTCTCTCCAGTGCCGCATCCGCTGTGCTGGGAAAAAGTGTCTTCTCATCGGAGATAAGAACGGGCAGCAAATTCTTCCGTGGGTCTCTGACCTTCCGAAAAAGACAACGATGGATATCAGAGCTGGACCTGTGCATTATATCTTCAGAGCTCGTTCACCTCTGGATAACCTCGCCATCGATACTTCACTTCGCCTCCCTTCGGACCATGCACCTCTTTCGTTGACAATTGATGCCAGCAAGGTCAACGTGTATGACCCGGTAACTCTCCTTAAACGTGGTACTGATCTCGGTGAGCACGCCGTCATGCACCTGAACGCCCCAGCTAAACACCAGTGTCGACGAGGCATTCCAGTCGCCGCTGTTCACAGTGACACCTTTCTGCCGGTTGATGGCTGGAAAAGCGCCACCTCATGCTCAGGACGTATCATCAGCAGTCAACGCCATGGCAGATGTGATGTATGAAGCTGCCAAGACCAGCCCACGTCCTCCGACCTTATTCGATGAAACTGCTAGCAGGTGGTAAAGGATCATGGACCTAAAGGACAGCCGTCTCCTGTGGAAAGCTGTTGGTTGGGACGGAATGGTAAACATACCTCCCACTAGTGATAATGTTGTCAACAATACCCAGTTCAAAGTGCATTTTGAAGCTTTACTTAATACCCTCAATGAAAACCAATTGGACCTGTCGAATGTTATTTCAAATATTTACATTCCGCTTTTAGATGATGATATCCAACAAAGTGAAGTTATTCATGTAATCAAGAAGCAGCTCAAACCAACTTCGGGGTGTGGGCCTGATGGTGTGGCCCCCGGCCTCTTCAAGTCGCTCTCTAATGAGTGGCTTGGTTGGTTAACATTTTTGTTGAATTTCATTTTTCACGATGCATACCCAGCTGAGTTTGCCCGTGCTCGAATGGTAGCTATCCACAAGTAAGGTGATCTTAGTGACTGTAATAATTACAGGGGTATAAGCATCATGATTCATGAATGCTGTGGCTATGGTTTATGATTGATTACATCCTATGTAATAGGCTCATGGGGTGGTTTGTTGTGCCCGATCAAGAACAAGCAGGTGCTATACCCGGACGTAGTTGTATAGATCACATAGTCACTCTCCGGCTGTTGATCAATTTTGCTATGCACAAAAAAGAGAAATTGTATATGTTGACTTCTCGAAGGCGTATGATAGGGTTCCCAGGGAGAAGCTGCTGCAAAGCCTCGTGTCACTGGGCTGTGGATCCCGAATGCTTAGAGCTATAGCCTCAATGTACCGAGTGACCTACGGTACTTTAGGATCAGCTTTAATGACTTTTGTGCTGGGAGTCAGGCAAGGAGCCCCCACATCGTGTTTTTTGTTCACTCTTTATGTTAATGAATTCATTCGTTTGTTGAAAAATAATTGTACCAGGGATGGTTTTCTTGGAAATGTGCACTCTTTATTACTTACGGATGACACCTGTATATTGGCTACTTCTAGAGATGAATGTGTGAAAAAGTTGAAGATTTTGAACGATTTCTGTAAAGAGAAGGACATTGTGATTAATGAGGCCAAAACTCAGTTTATGGCTATCAATGGTAATGGTGAAGATAAACAGCCTTTGTTTGTAGATTCCAGTCATGGTAATCTTTATATTGAGCACACCAATGATTATGTTTACCTAGGAGCTCACTTCTCTTGCGATGGAAAAATCTCATCATGTATCTCAACCCAGGTAGAGAAGAAAGCAAAGCAAGTTGTAAAATTGATAAATTTTTTGTCTTAGAAATAGAGATGCCCCTTTTCTTGTGAAGAAGAAAGTATTTGATGCAGCCTTCCTCACCTCTATATTGTACAGTTGTGAAAGTTGGTTCGAAACCCCTGTTGATAAGTTACAGATTATGTTTAACTCAGCTTTGAAGTCGCTTTTAGGGGTCAGAAATGACTCCAAACATTTTATGTTTGATTGAATGTGGATACCCTCCTTTGAAGTTCTAAGTAAAAGAACAGCAACGTCGTTACTTTTGTACAATATTTGTACGCAGTCATAATGTTGATCTCGATGACCCTCTCATTTTCTCCCTTCACTTGCATACTTCTGCTCGCACCGGTATTTCCCGCTTTGTCTCAGGAATAGAGAATTCCTCTTCAAATTTTTTTAATGTTGGTTTAGAGTATGTTAAGAACGTTGTTAAGCACTCGAATAAGACCAAATGTATTACATATGTATCCCTCAACCCTGAATTGACTGTTCACCCAGTATATTCCGAGTATGTTCAAAATGTCAAAGAATTTCACAGAATTGTTTTCTCCAGATTACGGCTAAGTGCGCACAACCTGAGAATTGAAACGGGAAGGTGGTGCCGTTTGCCCAGAGAAAGCCGCCTTTGCCAGTGTGGTTCTATCCAGACTGAATCGCATGTGCTGTCCCAGTGTGTATTAACCCTCCCTATTAGAAATCGTTTTCCTCAGTTAATGTCCTTTGATATCCCCGTTCTGTTTGACTCTCCTCCCTCACTCATGCTTGAATATGTGTATATGTGCATCAATTTAATTGAGAATTCATAAATATGTTTTTCTATTTGCTGGACTTCGTGTCAATAAACTAAACTACAAAACTGGTGGTAACTGCTATGCAAACTTCGGAAGTACAAGGATTGATGGTTGGTTTAGAAACATATATCCGTAAAATCATCATATAATCATAGATGCACAGGGTCAAACACTGATATTTTCAGAAATGACGCGCAAGCAGTTATAGCACCCCTATTTAGCATAAGTGCAAATCACGGATCTCCGTGTTTGGCGGTGAATGTGTTAAAGAAAAAGACTAAATATTGATTTGAAAGAGAAACATCAAATAAACTGAATTCATCAAGGTTGGTTGGTTATTCAAGAAAAAGTAGGCAGAGGGAGGACGGAAAAATGAAATCCTTCCTGTAGGGAATCATAGATGCACACGGTCAAACACTTTGTCATTTTCAGAGATGACGCGCAAGCGGTAATAGCACTCAATCCCATATATAGCATAAAGTGCAAAATACGGAAATCTCTGTGTTTGGCAGAGAAGTGTTGGGCCCACAAACACGGAGATCTCATATTCGGCGGTGAATGTATTAAATCACAAAAAAAGTTGAAAAATATCATCACTGAGTTGAAGCTATTGAGGGCAAAGTAGTTAAAGCATAAAGTAAGAATAAAGAGAGTGGACATGTTGCTTTAATTAACGTCGATCTTTTGCCCCACAATTCTTTGGAGAATTAAGGATGATATGCTTGAGTGCCAGTTCCTAATTTCCTATACCATGCTTCTGCCAATTATACTAGGAATTAATAATCTAATTGGTATTAATTCCTAATTTCCTATTATGATTGGCTGAAGCATGGTTTTTCACTATGTTGTCTCATTGAGAAGCATGCCTGCTGGATATTTCTGTGTGAAATTTATATTAACATGTCAATTATTTCCACAGGCTAACTTCATCCAGGCTTGCTAATATATTGACTGCAATGTTTTGAAACTGTAAATAGATCTCATTATTTTTAAAACCATTAATTTCGAATTTAGCAAGTTTGGGATTCAGGCTGTTATATGTGATTGGTTCTGGGTAGTTGCAAATGATTTGTTTTCACAGGCGACAGTCAGACGCACAGGAGGCCAAGCGGCTCCTTCTACATTCTTCATGGGCGGTAACAGCGGTGGTCGCGTCGATGAGCAGCGCCAAGATGCCCTCAAGCAGATTGGATGGGATCGCATGCAGGAGGCAAATTTGGCGAGTGAAGGACGCGCTGAGAACAAACGCTTCATCAGACGAATGGAGATGGAACAGAAAGAGAGAGATATTGAAGAAGCCATCGTTAAGGTGAGCTGATCAGCACGATTTGAATAACTAGTCATTCTCTGCGTCTCAGTCTGAGCGCGATCGCTTGATAAAGCAAGAACAACAGCTGCAGGAAGAACGGCTTGCCGCTGAGCTCGAGCGAATCAAATTGGAATCAACTCGTGATGAGAAAATGCGGCAGCAGATCAAGGAGTGCAGGTGAGGTGCTGGTTGGCGCTATTTGTCTTTTGGTTAATGTCAAAAGTTTTAGTTCTGAGCTGAGAGAATTGGAGTCACAATTGAAATCTGCCTATATGAACAAAGAAAGAATCGCTCAACTCGCTGAAAAGGAGGCTTCAAAATATGATAAAATGGTGAAGTAAGCGCCTTTTCAGGCATCTTTTTAACGGTTCCTCTCTTCCAGGCACGTGAGGCTGAAATTGCTAAGCATATGAAGCAGGAGCATGAGAGAGCAGCCAGTGCTATCAAGCAAAAGCAACTGGAAGACTACGAAGCAAACATCCGCTATCAGCAGGAACTAGAGAGGCAGCTTGAGGTTAGCGTTTTTTTGTGTTCTGGTCGTTTTTAAGGGGGTTTTTTTTTTAAGGAAAGTTTTAGATAAAAATTTTTCCTTATGTTACTATACATGTTTTGTTTTTTTGTTTTTTTTAAGGAAAATTGTAAATTAAACATTTTCCACAATTGCAACATCAATCGATCCAGTGCATTGATATGTATTATGTACAACAATGCATGGCGCTATTACTGCTCTCAGATGCATTGTTCTTGCGTAATCTCGCATAATAGTAATTGAGACTTTTTTTAATGCAAATATCTCAGGTTTGTGGCACTGTATAAGCGGTTTTCAGGTTTTGGGCTCAGAGCCTTCATAAATCATCCGTGCACCATATCCCGAAGTTTTAGGCATGAATTAACATCCTAAGTGCCTCAAATAAGATATTTTCCAATAGCACCCTCAAGGCATTAGAGAAAAAGGTCCGAAACAATGGCCGGTTATCACGGTTTTTGACCCCCCGGATCGTCAGTAGTTTTTCGGCGAAACCCGCCATATTTTATATCAACGAGAAGATCTGCAAGGGAACTCTCTTATAATGCAATCCGACGTCACGTATTAAATAAAATGAAGGAAGCCGAAAGCTTAAAATAGAACCACTATGTCATGACTATGATGTGTAGTTTGACCTAAAATATATGTAAATGAACCAGCTCGCTCACTGATTGGTTGAGCCCGGGGTCGTGAACCCATAACTCGACCCATATCTGTCATGATGGACGTCCAAATAGCGCGACTTTTAAACTCTTCAGCTAGTGATTGTTAAAAAGCTTTTGCTTTGATGGACGAATACTGAATTAATGAAGATGACGACAAGGAACCGGACTCGGACGATGATTGTGACTGTGATTTGGAACTTCTAAGGCCCCCGGCGGTGACAACACTCGGGTTGTTGTCACAACCACAAAGAGTTTGAAAATCAAAACATGGATTATTGAAGGGACTGTCAGCATGGGTCAGTGTGACACACTGAAGATAGGAATCGCCTTCAGTGCAGATGGATCGAACTGATTGCTACAAATGCAAGCCCAGCAATTCAGGTAAGCCTTTGTAACAGTGTAATTTCCCTCAATTACATGTGTACTTAAACTGATTCTGAAGAAATCTGAAGGGCTCATGTTTTGATGTAAATCATGAATGATGAAGATGAACTTAGTGCACTCACTGTGTTGTATACTGGTATATATCTTTTCACCTGCATGCATGCTGTTTTGAACTCGCTTAGGAACACATTTGCATCTTTTAATTAAAACTCGAGCAACATAAAATATTTTCATTATGATTACTCAGTCTTTATGATTTAAAATGGCCAGGTGAGCAATTTTTAGCTCTCCTAAAATGTTATAGGCGAGCAATTTGCTCAGCTAAACACAATTAATCAAAATTAAGTAACTATTAGTATTACTAAGTTACCAGTTAGGCCCTTTTTATGTTTGCTACTTTTCTTTGCATTATATCTCAAATCAGTCATGAATGAAATGTAGATTCAAATCACACTGATTTTTTTGAGGATTTTATGGATATGGAGGTGTTGACATTTGCCTGATCAGGTTGATGACCAGATTCAGATTTAGGATTGGTCAATTTCTCTAACTCCAGAGCCCCTGTATGGGCCATACCAGTAATGTGACGTGAAAGAGCATGCTTCTTGGTGCCACTTCCAATACCTCAACTTCTTTTACGATCGCTAATGCTTGCTGCATTAACTTTTAGCGCCGTCGCAAAGCAAAACTGAAACCATTGCTATGTCACTTCGAGTTTGCATAATTTATTTTCCCTGGGTGCCAATCAAACTCGGCCTCTCATGCATAAAACATTAGCTTCCATATAAGGCGATCGGTAATCTCGATTCGAGGCCAACCACCTCCGAAGACAAACGTGGGAAAAACAAAGTCTCTTAATAAGGACTTTGGCAATCTTCGGCAAAACTCGGAGGAGGCTCAACATGCGATCTCTCGCGAACGTAAACAAGAGAATATCTTAGCCGAGCAACTTTTTGCTCGCGTGAATCAATTTTGCGTGAGCAGTAATACTAGCAGAGAGCAATTGCTCGCGTGAAAACGAATAGACTGTTATTACTACTATTAAAAGGCCTATTATATTAATTATTATTTTGGTAATGAATTAATGATTATTATAATTATTACTCGAGCAACACATAATTATTAATATAAATATTAATAAATTAATAATAATACTAATATTATTATTAATTTATTATCATTGTTAGTTGTAGTAGTAATGATAGTATTTATGACAATCAACCCAAGTTTATTTATGGGTGTGTGTTGAGTGTGCTGTTGGCCCTACCAGTGACGAGGAAAAGGGACGCCTCCACCCCTACCCCCTAATTAAGCCATCTTTAAAGAGGACGAATAGAGCTTCTAGAAATTTTTATACTAATAATAAAATTCAATTGTTGTTTGCATATTCACTACATTGGGCTCTCTTTTTTTTTCAGTTCCGATGCAAGGCCGGATAATGGCACGCCACCTCTTCCTCCACCTCCACCTCCACCTTCACCTCCACCTCCACCCCAGGAGAATCAAATTTAATTGTTCTTACTGTAGCTTGAATATCAAATAAATTATTCAGTTCGGATTCTGTGATTTTTCATGTTTTTTTTTTCGTTTATTAAAATTATTGTAATACATTGTAACTTTTTTTGCCAAAGCCTAATCTTGATGAAATTTGTCTGTAATAGGCACCAAGATGAGGATAACAGGCATGTCAAATTTAATCATGATATGGTACCTGTGGTCTGAAATATGCCTAAATGAATATTAGTAATATTAATGTAGACTTTCAATCACGAATTTCTCGGAATGACGTTTTTTGAAGTTTTGGACTTCAAAACGCTGCAACTTCACAACCCCTTAAGAAATCCACATGAATTTTGCACCAAAATACTCAAGAGAATGTCAGCTGTCCGATGATGCCTCTAACTCAAAAGTTTTATCATGACCCTTGTGACCTGTTTTGCCGTGGACCCTCACATATTGCTAGTATAGCCATCTTACGAAATCCTGAGTTTAAATGAGGTTGCACCAAGGTCAAAGTCATTGTGGTAATTAAAGCATTTAATTGCATAAGTTGATGATTATTTCGAAGTTCGTGAATTTTGTAACTTTTCTGAGTTGCACACTACGTGTGCTGTTGAGTCTTAGAAGGAAATGTGATAATTCAGAATATTTGTGTGTTTTCGGTTGGAACACATATTAGGCAACACTTAGCACTTTCATTGCATGAATATTTCCATGAACAATGTTTGTTACTGAATAACTTGCATTCACTTTTGATTGTAAATAAGTGAATTACACTGATCAATGAGAAAATTCATTTTGCATTACCACTGAAAGTTCGAAGGTTAAAGGTCAAGGTCACAGTGATTTCAAAGTTTCACAGAGTTTCAAATTCGATCGCTACTAACTCATTGACTACTTATGCTAGTGACTTGTAACTGGCATTAAATGATTCAGTGCATCAATATGTGAAATAAAGCTCAGAAGTATTACTGCTCCTAGATACACCGTTCTTGCGTTATCTTGCATAAAAGTAATTGTGACTTTTTCAAATGCCGATAACTAAATGGTTATGTAGAATATATGCCACGCATACATCTCTTATGAAATCCTGATTTTAATTTTTAAATGAAGTTGCTTGAAGTTCAAAATCATTGTGGTCATTAAAGCATTTAATTGCAAAATTGATTATTATTTTGAATTTGTTTGATCATTAAACTTTTATTGCCATCAAGTTTGGCCAATTATGACGTTCTTTGACTGTCTGGTGGTATACTGCAATGATAGTTGGTTTAGCTTATTTCAATATAAGTCCACTGCACATACCAAGTAGTATACTGGGCTGAGCCCAGCTGACCCCTGATAGAGCCATAATTATGTCAACTTCTGTCAACATGCAGACTGAGTCATTCCATCTGGCACATTCAATGATTCTGCACAGCCTATATGCTGTAGTATTAACAATCCTTGTAATTGTTGGATTGCATTGGTTTTCATCATACATTAAATGATAATGTAAAGTCATGTCAGGTAGAAATGCATTGGGCCTATCTAGCTCATTGGGTGCGCAATTCTGCTGTAAATCATAAATTGAAGCATGTTCTATATTTTGGCATCATGAACTAATATGCGGCGATTACGTTCATGTTTCCTTGATCAATGTTTATCAATAACTGAATTAAAAATTTTCCTTGGTCACATCTCTGATTGATTAGGGAAAATTTTAAATTAAAAATTTTCCTTATGTTACTTTACGTGTTTTTTTTTTTTTTCTGTAAGTCCGTGAACGATTTTTTATGCGCCGTTGCGCGGAACTCCGTGAAGTATAATTCAGCAAATTTCACACATTGATAGTACATGTCATTTTGCGAGTCTGGGGTGCGTTTCACTAAGACCTCCTAAGGCCTCCTAAGCGAAATTCTCCTAACTTTAGGAGAATTGCGTTTCACTAAGAAAATTCCTCTCAGAATAGCCTCGTTTTGGATCAAAAATTCTCCTAAAGTTAGGAGGATTTCAACCCGCTCCTAACTCAATTCAATAAATTCGGCACTTTTCAATTGACAAGAACTCGATTAAATCGAACGCATTTTCGCTTAAAATGGATATTTTTAGAAACATTAAACTCCCATTAAGATATTCATTATATTTTTGGAATTTTATAGTTTTCTTATATATTTTTAATTACGCTTCAAACAACCCCACTGTTTCGCTGCTTTTTCGAGCTCAATCGAGTGACTCGCGGATAATTCGCCGATTTCGATAACAGCTTGTCAACAAGACAGTAACCATGAAATGCTGACTCGTTATACCCCAATAGCTGCTATTAAATATGAAATTAACTGCAAAAATGAAAATCAGACAGATGTCTATTCATTAAATTCACCAAAAACCAATGCTTTTATTAGAATTCATCAATTTATCAACGAATTTCTCCGATACTACCGCTGACAGATCGGAACGTTATGACAAGCAATCTCAGTCAGACAAAATAACGATAAATTCAAAGGCATTTCGGCTCGAAATAAATATTTTTAGACAGATTGTCCCCTCAATGAGGTGACTGTCATATACTTTTGGCATTTTTCGGCGATGTTCTCCGACATCGTGACACTGACATATCGAGACGTTATGATAACCACGACTCAGTAGACTGTCACCCATGCATCATGCATGTAATCAAGATAAATATATACCCCTTTTGTTAAAATGTGTAATTTAATTGCTTCTAACTTATTACTAGTGTCTCCACGAATGAACTACAGATGACTGACGTGCATTAATACATGTTCCTATGATATAAACATCCTTGGCGACCAATTAAATATATATTACACGTAAATGTCTTTCGCGTGATGGCTGGGGTACCTTGTATTTCATTATTATTTCATTTAAAAATAAGCGTTGCATACACTGCCTCCCCAGGTAATACGCGAATAAAATTAGTATTGCTTGAGATTATATGATTAAATTTCATTACTCATGCAGTTGGATAAATTGAGAAGCCTCAATACAAAACTATGATAACACTATTTTACAGCATACAAGATTTTGCTTTCAATTATTGAAAAACAAGAAAGACAAAATAAAATAAAATAAGAATTTATAAGTTTATATTCACCATAACATACAAAACTATTCAGACAACCGAGATGATGAAACAAAAAATTAAATGGTACAACAATAAAAGACTAGCATCAGCTAGCAGGATCCGTGGAAAAGGAGGGGATGCCTCTTATCAATAAGCAAGTAAGATGATAATGCAATGTATTTCAAGTCACGAGTACAGAGTATTCACAAGATCTTTTCATCTTCAATTCCAATGAGCATCCACCTGGAATCAACAACAAAAAAACATGATTAGAAAAATAAAATGTACAGTATTATGCATTGATATAATCACAAGCATTGAACAAATCCAGTCAAGACCTCTAAATGAATAAGTGAACCACCTGTTGCTCCTAAAATAATTATACGTGATATACTGTCATAAAACAAGAAATGTATTCTGGACTTGATTTTTGTGATTTAGAGATAAATTAAGGCCACAATAAACTTCCAGCGACAACTCGTTCTGGCGATTTGGCATATTATCGCTGCGGCAGATGCTTCAAATCATCCATGAACTTTTTTCTTAATTTGTTTAATGTGTATGTTATGTTTTTTTATGCACATGCACATTTATACTTAATGCTTCAGCAAATTAAATATGACTATGTATGAAAAAGTGAGCTGGGTGGTAATTAATAACGTCATCAAACTGAATGTCAAATACCCTTTCCATTTTGTGAGATTTTGTCTTTTAAATATGTGGTCTGTATGCAAATAATATAGATTCCTCTGGATGACTCCATACCAAAGGACTTCCATATAGTCTCTCTTTTACTTTGGAACTTTTAAGCGGATGAAATAAATATATCAGTAATCGTGATTCAAGTCGAGAATTGCAAACATAGCTTCTTCTCTTTCTCGTACAAATACTTCCTTTTCTACTTTTACCAACATGATCAGAGACAAAGGACATCACTACAGTATTGGATCTCAAGCATTCTATTTCCTGAGTGGAAACTACACATGATCTTTGGATAACACTTAGTCACTTACATCAAATACATGTATGCATAGCTAGGCTCCATGACCATCAGCAGATTTCAGCCATCAAAACACTGCAGACAACTGTACGAATTGCTTGTCAATCAGCTAAAAATGAATGAGTTAGTCAAGTATGTAACATTCAATAATTACTCACAATATTGAGTAATCAATGTGCTGGCACGGAACTTGAGACAAAACTGTCGCTGGTGCAGTTATAGAAAACCATCTTCAAATCCACAAAAGATGATT
>KB308892.1:11269-23837 GCA_000328365.1 Capitella teleta | reverse complement strand
ACTTCATTCGGAATTTTAGTTTCGTTTTCTCCGGTGTATCGCCGAAATGTTCGCTAGTGAACGAAAAACCTCCTACAATCATTTCGGGACTTAGGAGAATGTTAGTGAAACGCTGTCGTGATTCCTCCTAAGTATCTTAGGAGCTCCTAAGACTTAGGAGTTCTCCTAACTTTAGGAGGAATTCTTAGTGAAACGCACCCCTGATTCAAATTTGTAGGTTAAAGGTCAAAGGTCAAGGTCACAGCGATTTTTCAAAATCTCAAATTAGATCGCTTCCAGTTCATTCATTAATTAAGCTAGGGTCTTGCAACATACATCAATCGATCATTAATATGTACAACAATGAATGGCGCTATTACTGCTCTCAGATGCACCGTTCTTGCGTAATCTTGCATAATAGTAATTACGACTTTTTTTAATGCAAATATCTCGGTTGTTAAGCAGGTTGTGGCATTGAAATTTGCAGAGTATATTGCTAGTGTAGCCATCTTGTGTAAATATAAGTTTAAATGAGGTTGCACCAAGGTCAAGGTCATTGTGGTAATTATAGCATTTAATTGCATAAATTGATGATTATTTCGAATTTTGTTAATTTTGTAACTTTTCTGAGTTGCATACTACGTGTGCTGTCGAGTCTTAGATGGAAATGTGATAATTCAGAATATTTGTGTGTTTTCGGTCGGAATACATATTAGGCAACACTTTCCCTGCTTCGATATTCCGTTGAACAAAGTTTGGTACTGAATATTTTGAATTCGCTCATGTCTGTCAATTTAGTAAATTGCACTTATTAATGAAGCAAGTTATTTCGAATTAACACTGAAAGTTTGAAGGTCAAAGGTTAAAGGTCAAGGTCGCAGTGATTTTTCAAAGTTGAAAACTCGATCGCCATTAACTCATTGACTAGTAATGCTATTGACTTGTAACTGGCATCAAATGATTCAGTGCAGCAATATGTAAAATAAAGCTTGGAAGTATGTCTGCTCTCAGATGCACCGTTCTTACGTAATCTTGCATAATAGCAATTATGACCTTTTCAAATGCAAATATCTCGGTTGTTAAGCGGGTTGTGGCATTGGAATTTTGCAGAGTATATTGCTAGTATAGTCATCTTAGAAAATTATAAGTTTAAATGAGGTTGCGCCAAGGTCAAGGTCATTGTGGTAATTAAAGCATTTAATTGCATAAATTGATGATTATTTCGAATTTCGTAAATTTTATAACTTTTCTGAGTCGCATACAACGTGTGTTGTCGAGTCTTAGAAAAAAATGTGATAATTCAGAATATTTGTGTGTTTTCCGTCGGAACACATATTATTAGGCAACACTCAGCCTCTAATTTCATTGCTTCGGTGTTTCGTTGAACAAAGTTTGGTACTGAATATTTTGAATTCGCTCATGTCTGTCAATTAGTAAGTTGCACTTATTAATGAAGCAAGTTATTTCGGATTAACACTGAAAGTTTGGAGGTCAAAGGTTAAAGGTCAAGGTCGCAGTGATTTTTCAAAATTGAAAACTCAATCGCCACTAACTCATTGACTAGTATTGCTATTGACTTGTAACTGGCATCAAATGATTCAGTGCATCAATATGTAAAATAAAGCTCGGAAGTATTATGGCTCCTAGATGCACCGTTCTTGCGTAATCTTCCATAATAGCAATTATGACTTTTTCAAATGCCGATATCTCTATGGTTATGTAAGTTGTGGACTTGAAATTTGCAGAGTATATGCCATGCATACACCTCTTACGAATTCCTGATTTTAAATGAAGTTGCTTGAAGTTCAGGATCATTGTGGTTTTTAAAGCATTTAATTGCAAAATTGATTATTATTTTGAATTTGTTTGATCATTAAACTATTATTGCTATCAAATTTGGCCACTTATGACATTCTTTAACTGTCTGGTGGTATACTGCAATGATAATTGGTTTAGCTTAGTGCAATATAATCAATTCAATGCACATACCAAGTATACTGGGCCGAGCCCAGCTGACTCCTGTTGGGGCCATAGATATGTCAACTTCTGTCAACACGCAGATTGAGGTAACCCATCTGGCATATTAAAAGATGCTGCACAGCCAATGGGCTATACTCTCCATAGTATTAATAATCCTTGTAGTTGTTGGATTTCAATGGTTTTCATCATACATTAAATGATAATGTGAAGTCATGTCCGGTAGAAATGCATATTTAGCTCATTGGTTGCGCGATTCTGCTGTAAAATCATAAATTGATACATATAGTTTGGCATCATGAACTAATATTGCTGCAATTACGTTCATGTTTCCTTGATCAATGTTTATCAATAGCTTAATTAAAAATTTTCCTTGGTCACATCTCTGATTGATTCTTGTTTTTGTTTTTTGTTTGTTTTTTTCTGCGTTTAGGAAAGAGAGCAGAAGCGGCAGGAGGAGTATGAGGAGAGCTTGAAGGAGAAACTGATGGTGGATGAGATTGTGCGAAAGGTCTATGAAGAGGACCAAGTGTAGGTCCTTGAGAATGAGATGAATCTGAGATGATGTTGCTCTATTGAACAGGGAGAGAGAGAGACAGGTTGAGAAGAGGGAACTCACCAAGAGATACATTTCCGAAGACAAGCAGATGAGGGATGAATGGAAACGGGAAGAAAAGATTCGGTTGGAGGAGGAAAACAAGAAAATCGTTGAGTTTGCTCGTCTTCAGCGCATCAGGGAAAGTGAGCGTGAAGCTTCCAAGAAGGAGCAAGAGGAGTTCCGGGATGCTGTCCAGGGAAGGTTGGCAGAGAAGATTGCTGAGCAGCGCAGGCTGGCGGAAGAGATGGAGCAAGCGAGGCAGGACTTGTATTTGGAGGAACAGGAGGAGAAGGAGAGGCAGAGGGAGAAGGAGGCAGAAGTGAAGCGCTTGCAGCAGAGAGAGGAACAGCAACGTCTGCATGAACAAGAAATGCACTTCAAGAAACTCCGACAACAAGCGGAGAAGGATGAAGAGGAACAGTTCAAGAAAGAGGTCAGTTGCAGATTTCCTCCATTCTCACTGTCCTCATGTATTCTTTTAGATGCTTGCCAAATTTGCTGAGGACGACAGAATTGAGCAGATGAACGTCCAGAAGCGACGTATGAAGCAGGCTGAACATAAGCGGGCAGTTGAGAAGTTGCTGGAAGACCGCAGAGCTCAGTTCTCGCAAGACAGAGTTAGTCATTGTCTTGCACTTCTTCTACATCATTCACTTCATTGTTATCCAGGAACACGAGCTTTCTGAACGCCGTGCCGAACAGGAAATGGAGGAGTTCCGCAAGAGGATTGTGGAAGAAGAGAGAGCTCGCCTGCTGCGGGAGCATGCCCCCAAGCTGCTTGGCTACCTTCCAAAGGTAAGCACTCAACTCTTGGCGCTCTGCCGATTATAATTTTTCAATCTCCAGGGTGTCATTCGTGATGAAGAAGATCTCTCGATGCTTGGACCTGATTTCCAGGAACGTTACACCAAGCGACAGATTGATCCTTTTGAGGACAGCGGCTGGGATGCTAGGAAATAGAAAGGCGAAATGTTAATTTTCATTCTTATTATCTGTCGTGTATGTATCACCGGGTTTTTAGTTTTCTTGATATTCCAATATTTCACTTGTAAAATCTCCCATCAAACTGTGATAATTTACTGAAAAGCTGTTTTGTGATAACGTAAATATTCTGGTGCAGTCTTGCATGGATCCCTTCTCCCCCTTTTCCCCCCTCCCTCCCATCTTTCCATCATTTATCTCTATTATTGTTTCTCAAACGTGATTTGGACATTGTCCAATAAAGTTTTGAATAAAGAAGTTTCTGCTTTTTCTTGTGTTTTGTTTTCATTTGCTTGAACTGTACACCTTTTCTTAATATTTGCTAATAGAGCTAAGGATGTGGATTATTTTTCTTTCCAAAATGGGGTTGATGGTGATGCTTTTAATTACTGTAAGGTGGTATAAATTAGGTGATGAACACCATGAAAATTGATTAATGTCCAGCATTTATCTAATACTAAATGTCTATTGACTATAATTCTAGTCGTAGCAGTAGTTGTAGCAGTCTTAAGAATCCGAATTAATTAAATTTTCCTTGAATCTCGTCTATCGTCGGGGAGCTTTGATATGTTGTCCGTCATGACATAGTTCAACATAGCCCTATGGCTGATCCTGATCGTCCGTGGATCAGCCCTTCCGTGTCAGGGTAAATGATTCCACACAAATTAAAATGTTAAGCTCTTTTTAAGGAAAATTTTAAACAAGAATCATTCAGAGATGTAACCAAGGAAAAATTTTAATTGAGTTATTGATGAACATTGGCCAAAGAAAAAAATGAACGTAATCGCAGCAATATTAGTTCATGATGCCAAACTATTTGTATCAATTTATGATTTTACAGCAGAATTGCGCAACCAAATGAGCTAGATATGCATTTCTACCTGATTTTCTTTTTTTTTTTAACAATAATAACACAATGTGTTTATTCAAAAAGAAAAAGATTACAAGTGTAGTGAGAGGGGCTGACCCAGAACATGGGTATGTGCCCCGAAATAGATACTTACACTTTTTTTTTTCTATTTAATTACCTGTGACGATTGTGTAACAAAAAGATCAAGAATCAATCAGAGATGACCAAGGGAATTTTTTAATTACAGCTATTGATAAACCTTGATCAAGGAAACTATTTTAACATTGCATTTTCTAGTATTTAATGATTTTCCTTTTTACCTCTGTTTGTACAGCGCATTTGAATGTTCTTTGATATTGCTGAAAATGCGTTTTAAATGTAGTAAATGAAATGAAATGAAACATGAACGTAATCGCACCAATAATAGTTCATGATGCTAAACTAAAGTATATGCTTCAATTGATGATTTACAGCTGAATTGCGCAACCAATCAGCTAGATATGCATTTCTACCTGACATGACTTTACATTAACATTTAATGTATGATGAAATCTAATTTATATATCCTCCTCTTTATATATAGCTGAAGATTTTGTGTTTGTGTGTGCTTGATTTGTGACATCAACAAAGAATCAGCTGATCAGCAATGCCTGAAACGCGTTTAAAGACTGGATCCACACCCATTGATTCACGTGGAGAGATCGAGGGCAATCATGGATTGGGCTCTCATTATCCTGTGTACGACCCTGTGTTGTCATACATAGCATACAGCCTCCTCACTTATCCTGCAGAATACACCAAATAGGTGATTATGCAGTTCTTCCATCCGGGGGAACTTGTCTCAGCTAGGAATACGCTGTGGGAAGAATGCGATAATGATATTCTCCCGAAGCTCCAGAAGAGGCAAAACATTAGCCAGATGAAAGGATCGCTCCTCACGGTTGGGGACCTCATTGAAGGCATCAAATCATTAGACAAGACTGACAAGTTGCCTTATTTTGCAGTGGAATTTAGTAAGCTGCATCGTATTCCACTCTCAAAGCCCTGTGAGACTTCCAGCATCAGCATCTGTGAGAGACTCAGTAAATTAGAGGCGAGAATGGCAGCAAATGAAAACCTCTGTGCTGAGAACAATTGTTGCATCGCTGGGAAATCTCCCGCTAGGCCGAGTACTGAGCGACCCATCTCTCAACCAGCTACTCACCACCATAATGATGCCAATAAGACGCATGAACGGACAACGCAAAATCAGCGATCCTTGAAAACACAAGAACAGACAACGTGGGCTGCAGTCGCCAAAAACGCAGTAGTGTGAGTGATTGGGGTTTTACGGCTCCACCCAACCCGTTCGGGTGATACGGGCGCCAGAACAGAAGGCCCGGGACCGGGGTTTCTCCCTACTCTTATCGATAAATCCCAAGGGTTCTTTATCCTGCATACCACCATAGACAGTAGTACACAGCGCCCGGCCTTGTTACGCAGTTGGGCAGCACTGCAGAGTCACCGAAGAATTGCAATTATAATTCACAATCATAACGCCCGTGGCCTGATCGGGTCTCGAACCCGGGACCTCGACCCCCATGGTCGGCATAGGATTGTAGTCAGCGGTTTAACCCACTGCGCTATCCGGTCCAAAAACGCACTACACACAGTAAATGACAACGAGGGTTTCACGAAAGGGGAATCCCACAGGCGCCCCACGCGACCAAAGAGACCGCAGCGCATCCGCGGTACAGCAACTGTCACGTGCCCGGGGTGGGCAGGACACACATTCTCCGTCTAATTGGCCGGCATCGCGATCCAGTCCCTGTAGTAGGCAGCCTTTTGGGCTAGCCAAGGAATGATGAACTGCTCTGGATACGTGAAGTGGCCGCTGGTCGACGGAGATCTCCCCGATTTCCAACGAACACTTTCTTTTATTGGGGAAATCGAGAACAGATGGAGATTCATTAGAGGGTGCGGGCGTTTTACAGCCCCACCTTTACAACACGAGGTTACATAACACATGGTAAATACATCAAATCAGGTGTCACAGGTGGTCAAGCAAAATGAGAAAGTGATTAAACATTAGAATTGGTTTGGGGACAGGGGTAACCGCGACACAACTGATTCATCAGCTAAGCTCTCTGCAGGACCAGAGACCGTTATGATGCAGATCACTAATGTGAGTCCTGTAGTCACAACGAACGAACTGAAGGAGTACTTATTAAGGAAAATTTTAAATTAAAAATTTTCCTTATGTTACTTTACGTGTTTTTTTTTTTTTTCTGTAAGTCCGTGAACGATTTTTTATGCGCCGTTGCGCGGAACTCCGTGAAGTATAATTCAGCAAATTTCACACATTGATAGTACATGTCATTTTGCGAGTCTGATTCAAATTTGTAGGTTAAAGGTCAAAGGTCAAGGTCACAGCGATTTTTCAAAATCTCAAATTAGATCGCTTCCAGCTCATTCATTAATTAAGCTAGGGTCTTGCAACATACATCAATCGATCCAGCGCATTAATATGTACAACAATGAATGGCGCTATTACTGCTCTCAGATGCACTGTTCTTGCGTAATCTTGCGTAACAGCAATTATGACTTTTCCAAATGCCAATATCTCGGTTGTTAAACGGGTTGTGGCATTGAAATTTGCAGAGTATATTGCTAGTATAGCCATCTTATGAAATTATAAGTTTAAATTGGGTTACATCAAGGTCAAGGTCATTGTGGTAATTAAAGCATTTAATTGCGTAAATTGATGATTATTTCGAATTTTGTTAATTTTGTAACTTTTCTGTATTGCATACAACGTGTGTTGTCGAGTCTCAGAAGGAAATGTGATAATTCAGAGTATTTGTGAGTTTACGGTCGGAACACATATTAGGCAACACTTAGCCAATTTCATTGCTTCGGTATTCTGTTGAACAAAGTTTGGTACTGAATATTTTGAATTCGCTAATGTCTGTCAATTAGTAAGTTGCACTTATTAATGAAGCAAGTTATTTCGGATTAACACTGAAAGTTTGAAGGTCAAAGGTTAAAGGTCAAGGTCGCAGTGATTTTTCAAAGTTGAAAACTCGATCGCCACTAACTCATTGACTAGTAATGATATTGACTTGTAACTGGCATCAAATGATTCAGTTCAGCAATATGTAAAATAAAGCTTGGAATTATTTCTGCTCTTAGATGCACCGTTCTTGCGTAATCTTGCGTAATAGCAATTATGACTTTTTCAAATGAAAATATCTCGGTTGTTAAGCGGGTTGTAACATTGAAATTTGCAGAGTATATTGCTAGTATAGCCCTCTTATGAAATTATCAGTTTAAATGAGGTTGCACCAAGGTCAAGGTAATTGTGGTAATTGAAGCATTTAATTGCATAAATTGATTATTATTTCGAATTTTGTTAATTTTATAACTTTTCTGAGTTGCATACAACATGTGTTGTCGAGTCTTGGAAAAAAATGTGATTATTCAGAATATTTGTGTGTTTTCCGTCGGAACACAAATTATTAGGCAACACTCAGCCGCTAATTTCATTGCTTCGGTGTTCCGTTGAACAAAGTTAAATATTTTGAAATCACTCATGTCTGTCAATTAGTAAGTTGCACTTATTAATGGAGCAAGTTATGTCGGATTAACTCTGAAAGTTTGAAGGTCAAAGGTTAAAGGTCAAGGTCTCAGTGATTTTTCAAAGTTGAAAACTCGATCGCCAATAACTCATCGAATCGTAATGCTAGCGCCTTGTAACTGACATCAAATGATTCAGTGCATCAATATGTAAAATAAGGCTCGGAAGTATTTCTGCTCTTAGATGCACCGTTCTTGCGTAATCTTGCATAATAGCAATTATGACTTTTTCAAATGCCGATATCTCTATGGTTATGTAAGTTGTGGACTTGAAATTCGCAGAATATATGCCACGCATACACCTCTTATGAAATCCTGATTTCAAATGCAGTTGCTTGAAGTTCAAGATCATTGTGGTCATTAAAGCATTTAATTGCAAAATTGATTATTATTTTGAATTTGTTTGATCATTAAACTTTTATTGTCATCAAATTTGGTCAATTATGACGTTCTTTGACTGTCTGGTGGTATACTGCAATCATAATTGGCATAGCTTATTTCAATATAAGTCCACTGAGCATAGCAAGTCTACTGGGCTGAGCCCAGCTGATCTCTGATAGAGCCATAAATATGTCAACTTCTGTCAAGATGAAGACTGAGTTAGACCATTTGGCGAATTGAATAGTTCTGCACAGCCTATATGCTGTAGTATTGACAATCTTTGTAATTGTTGGATTGTATTGGTTTTCATTATACATGAAATGATATTGTAAAGTCATGTCAGATGGAAATGCATATCTATATAACTCATTGGTTGCGCAATTGTGCTGTAAATCATAAATTGAAGCATATAATATAGTTTGGTATCATGAACTAATATTGCTGCAATTACGCTCATGTTTCCTTGATCAATGTTCATCATTAGTTCAATTAAAAAATTTCCTTTGTCACATCTCTGATTGATTCTTGTTTTTTAAAGGAAAATTTTAAATTAAAAATTTTCCTTGTGTTACTTTACGTGTTTTTAAGGAAAATTTTAAATTAAAAATTTTCCTTATGTTACTTTACGTGTTTTTTTTTTTTTTTTTTTTTCTGTAAGTCCGTGAACGATTTTTTATGCGCCGTTGCGCGGAACTCCGTGAAGTATAATTCAGCAAATTTCACATATTGATAGTACATGTCATTCTGCGAGTCTGATTCAAATTTGTAGGTTAAAGGTCAAAGGTCAAGGTCACAGCGATTTTTCAAAGTCTCAAATTAGATCGCTTCTAGCTCATTCATTAATTGGGATAGGGTCTTGCAACATACATCAATCGATCCAGCGCATTGATATATACAACAATGAATGGCGTTATTACTGCTCTCAGATGCACCGTTCTTGTGTAATCTTGCATAATAGTAATTACGACTTTTTTTAATGCAAATATCTCGATTTTTAAGCAGGTTGTGGCATTGAAATTTGCAGAGTGTATTGCTAGTGTAGCCATCTTGTGTAATTATAAGTTTAAATGGGGTTGCACAAAGGTCAAGGTCATTGTGGTAATTATAGCATTTAATTGCACAAATTGATGATTATTTCGAATTTTGTTAATTTTGTAACTTTTCTGAGTTGCATACTACGTGTGCTGTCGAGTCTTAGAAGGAAATGTGATAATTCAGAATATTTGTGTGTTTTCGGACGGAATACATATTAGGCAACACTTAGCCAATTTCATTGCTTCGGTATTCAGTTGAACAAAGTTTGGTACTGAATATTTTGAATTTGCTCATGTCTGTCAATTAGTAAGTTGCACTTATTAATGAAGCAAGTTATTTCGGATTAACACTGAAAGTTTGAAGGTTAAAGGTTAAAGGTCAAGGTCGCAGTGATTTTTCAAATTTGAAAACTCGATCGCCAATAACTCATTGAATAGTAATGCTAGCGACTTGTATAATTGGCATCAAATAATTCAGTGCATCAATATATAAAATAAAGCTCGGGAGTATTTCTGCTCCTAGATGCACCGTTCTTGTGTAATCTTGCATAATAGCAATTATGACTTTTTCAAATGCTGATATCTCTATGGTTATGTAAGTTGTGGACTTGAAATTCGCAGAGTATATGCCACGCATAAACCTCTTACGAAAACCTGATTTTAAATGAAGTTGCACCAAGGTCAAGATCATTGTGGTCATTAAAGCATTTAATTGCAAATTTGATTATTATTTTGAATTTGTTTGATCATTGAACTTTTATTGCCATCAAATTTGGCCAATTATGACATTCTTTAATTGACTGTCTGTTGGTATAATACAATGATAATTGGCTTAGCTTATGTCAATAAAAGTCCACGGCACGTAGCAAGTCTACTGAGCTGAGCCCAGCTGACCTCTGATAAAGCCATAAATATGTCAACTTCTGTCAAGAAGAAGACTGAGTTAAACCATTTGGCGCAATGGATTAATCTGCACAGCCTGTATGCTGTAGTATTAACAGTCCTTGTAATTGTTGGATTGCATTGGCTTTCATCATACGTTAAATGATAATGTAAAGTCATTTCAGGTAGAAATGCATAAGTATATAGCTCATTGGTTGTGCAATTCTGCTGTAAATTATAAATTGAAGCATATACTATAATTTGGCATCATGAACTAACATTACTGCAAATACGTTAATGTTTCCTTGATCAATGTTCATCATTAGCTTAATTATTAAAAATTTTCCTTGGTCACATCTCTGATTGATTCTTGTTTATTTATTTTGTTTTGTTCCATTATTTATCTTTGTTGCTCCGTTTATCGTTATGTTTATTTTATGTTTGTTATCTCCTTATGATTTACATATCTTAAATTTCGTTATCTCACTCTATTTACTTATTATTTAATCTCTTGCTCCGAGGACAATCCCGTTATTATTTTTACCGAGTCCTGATATAAAAGGACTGAAATCTTTTGACCTGACTGACCTGACCTGACCTACGTCCTGCATGGCTAAGGAAGGCAGTTTGTCCTCTATTACTACTATTAGCATCGAGGACAAGACAGGGGATGGTTGGGAAACGAAGCGTTTTGTCCTTGCTATTCCAAGATCTGCTGAGACAACTGTCTTGGATCCAGAGTTCTGGCCGTCTGACATCTTCATCAGGAAATGGTTTAAGCCGGGCAAGCCGAAATCAGTCAAAGAAGCTGCAGCAGTTCCATCAGCGTAATCACTATGGATATGTCTCACACACCACTCTCGAATGCAAAAGAAAGGGCATTGACCTTATGCACATACAACAGCACCGGACTTGGTGATCGACAGACAGACGTCATCGCCGAAATGCTCGCCCTTTCGGGGGAGTGGCCTTTCTGTGGCATCGCTCGCTCGCCGCATCAACGAAGATCGTCAGATGTGAAAACAACAGACTGTGCGCCATATACATTACCATGGACACAACGACAGTTTTGCTCGCAATTTTAGAGGTGTTCGTTTAGATGTTATAATTAAGTTGTTTACAGCCTATATGACGTTCTATGGTTCGCAGGCATGGAATCTGAGTCAGTCGTGCATTATATATGTGTGAAATATAACAGAGGGATTCTCTTTCTTCTGAATCTTCCGTTGAGAACTCATCGCAATTTGTTAACCCCATTAATAGGCACTGCTCCTCTGAAAGTTCAACTGTTAAATATATTTCATCGTATGCATTGTACAATGCGTCATAGCAGAAACGCCACTATTAATTCTGTCACTATAGCATTCTCCTGTCAGACAATAGAAGCATCACATCCCTCAATTTAAATAAATCATGCTCTGCTTTGCCCTCTGATCCTGAAGCAGCAGTTAAAACTAACCTCATTCGGAACATCATAGATAGTAATTTCCAGTCCACCCTCTTGACAAGAGATGAAATAGAATACATCCTTGAAGATATACGTATCCATTAGGTTCGCTTTTTAACTTTTTTTTCTCTTAAACTACACAAATATGATATCATCTATCAATGTATACATGTATTGTATTTTGTGTGAAATAAATGATGAATGAATGTAATCCAACAATTATAAGGATTGCTAATACTACACCATATAGGCTGTGCAGAACCATCGAATGTGCCAGATGGTCTGACTCAATCTGCATGTTGACCGAAAACACACAAATATTCTGAATTATCACATTTCCTTCCAAGACTCGACAACACACGTTGTATGCAACTCAGAAAAGTTACAAAATTCACAAAATTTGAAATAATCATCAATTTATGCAATTAAATGCTTTAATTACCACAATGACCTTGACCTTGGTGCAACCTCATTTAAACTTATATTTACATAAGATGGCTATACTAGCAATATACTCTGCAAATTTCAATGCCACAACCTGCTTAACAACCGAGATATTTGTGTTTAAAAAAGTCGTAATTTCTATTATGCAAGATTACTCAAGAACGGTGCATCTGAGAGAAGTAATAGCGCTATGCTTTGTTGTACATATCAATGCGCTCGATCGATTGATGTCTGTCGTAGTGGCGGCCACGAACGAGGGCAGGGCGATGTATTCATGTGAAAGTTAGGTGGCTATTGTACTGTTGGTGAAAGGCAATTTTTCATAAGGATATGCTAGCTTTGTATGGCAGACCATATGCCGCATATAATTTTATGCGGCG
>KB308886.1:190656-215741 GCA_000328365.1 Capitella teleta | reverse complement strand
TGATTATATCGATGCATAATACCGTACATTGTATTTTTTCTAATCATGTTTTTTGTTGTTGATTCCAGGTGGATGCTCATTGGAATTGAAGATGAAAAGATCTTGTGAATACTCTGTACTCGTGACTTGAAATACATTGCATTATCAT
This sequence comes from Capitella teleta, assembly GCA_000328365.1. Taxonomy (NCBI): domain Eukaryota; kingdom Metazoa; phylum Annelida; class Polychaeta; family Capitellidae; genus Capitella; species Capitella teleta. The sequence goes on along the minus strand of KB308886.1, from coordinate 215,593 downwards.
CTTACTTGCTTATTGATAAGAGGCATCCCCTCCTTTTCTACGGATCCTGCTAGCTGACGCTAGTCTTTTATTATTGTACCATTTAATTATATGTTTCATCATCTCTTGCATCCTGTTATGCTTACATAAATATATGATATCCTGTTGATACTCTGATCAGTTTCACTTAAATTTGTATTTTTTTTTTTTTTTTTCAAATTATATTCATCAAGCTAGATACCTTTTTTTATGAAAACGTCAAAGTTGTCTGAATAGTTTTGTATGTTATGGTGAATATAAACTTATAAATTCTTATTTTATTTTGTCTTTCTTGTTTTTCAATAATTGAAAGCAAAATCCTGTATGCTGTAAAATAGTGTTATTGTAGTTTTGTATCGAGGCTTCTCAATTTATCCAACTGCATGAGTAATGAAATTTAATCATATAATCTCAAGCAATACTAATTTTATTCGCGTATTACCTGGGGAGGCAGTGTATGCAACGCTTATTTTTAAATGAAATAATAATGAAATACAAGGTACCCCAGCCATCACGCGAAAGACATTTACGTGTAATATATTTAATTGGTCGCCGAGGATGCTTATATCATAGGAACATGTATTAATGCACGTCAGTCATCTGTAGTTCATTCGTGGAGACACTAGTAATAAGTTAGAAGCAATTAAATCACACATTTTAACAAAAGGGGTATATATTTATCTTGATTACATGCATGATGCATGGGTGACAGTCAACTGAGTGGTGGTTATCATAACGTCTCGATATGTCAGTGTCACGATGTCAAGAGAACTTCGCCGAAAAGTTCAAAAGTATGACAGTTATCTTATTGAGGGGTCAATCTGTCTAAAAATATTTATTTCAAGTCGAAATGCGTTTGAATTTATCGTTATTTTGTCTGACTGAGTTTGCTTGTCATAACGTTTCGATTTGTCAGCGGTAGTATCGGAGAAATTCGCTGATAAATTGATGAATTCTAATAAAAGCAATGGTTTTTGGTAAATTTAATGAAAGGGCATCTGTCTGATTTTCATTTTTGCAGTTAATTTCATATTTAATAGCATCTATTGGGGTATAACGAGTCAGCATTTCATGGTTACTGTCTTGTTGACAAGCTGTTATCGAAATCGGCGAATTATCCGCGAGTCACTCGATTGAGCTCGAAAAAGCAGCGAAACAGTGGGGTTGTTTGAAGCGTAATTAAAAATATATAAGAAAATTATAAAATTCCAAAAATATGATGAATATCTTAATGAGAGTTTAATGTTTCTAAAAATATCTATTTTAAGCGAAAATGCGTTCGAATTAATCGAGTTCTTGTCAATTGAAAAGTGCCGAATTTATTGAATTGAGTTAGGAGCGGGTTGAAATCCTCCTAACTTTAGGAGAATTTTTGAACCAAAACGAGGCTATTCTGAGAGGAATTTTCTTAGTGAAACGCAATTCTCCTAAAGTTAGGAGAATTTCGCTTAGGAGGCCTTAGGAGGTCTTAGTGAAACGCACCCCAGAACTGCAAACGGTACTTAATTAGGTAATACATAAATAATAAAGTAGTGCATTAATTTCGGTATGACTCACTATGCAGTCTATTGAGCCACAATAAGATTATTTCTGAGCACCCATTATTCAATTTTGTTCAATTTTCTGAGAATTGGATAGCATTAATGGTGTTTATTGAGTCTACAGGTTATAAAATTATGTAATAATTCAAAGTGTGAAAAGTTCACTGACTTGATCTACCGTATTTGATATTATTAAAATGGACAAACACCAGGCAGCGTGTGAAATCATAACGGCTTCAATTGCGTTATGATTCAACGCAACCTCACTCTTTCGCGTGGCTTTTCATTTATCGACAGCAAATGCAATCTGAACAAATATGCAAGTGCAAGATCCCTTCGTTTTAATGTTTACATAAACCGTAATATTTCAATGTCGCCATGAAATGGCTGTAACGCCTGAACGCAATGTCATCTCACATAACACATCAACATCCGCAGTCGGTACACATTATGAAATATTATCATAACCGTAAATCCTGTGACGTCAGAAAACATCCAAAACAAGAATATGAGATGCGCTTAGAGAACCCTGCGTGGCTACAACGACAACGCCGCACAACTCAATCAATCAAATGCTCGGAATAATCGGGTGCCCTCGTAAATCTCTTTGATCTCACCGTTGAGTGTCAATCAGAGTGAATACGTTATATGATCTCACCTCAACTGACTCCTCGCTCGTTGCCTGCAAATCTTCGTGCAGGAATTTCCCTGAATTCTCACGTCGAACCGTGCATGGACCCTGCACGGGTCCAACCACAAATCAGGCCAACTCAGTCAGCGTTAATCCATCGACACCTGTCAGAAGCAATCAGATTTTCCATCTTAATCGCCACCTGATGGCTCTAATGACCGTGCCATGCCGTCTATTAATTAGCTCCGTTCGACCGTTGGTCAAGCAACACTGCCCAGCACGCCAATCACTCGGTCATTCTCTCATGCATTTTAATCTCCTCAACTGTCGGCAGATTTTCATCGTCTGTTAACTGCTTCCGGAAAGCGTCTTTTTTCGGTAGTAGATTTGGAAAAGGAAATAGAGCGCTAGTAGTCAGTATAGCGGCGTAGTCTGCCATAGGAACCCAAGCAGTAGGCATGCTCCTAGTCAAGGCTAAACCCATGAGGCAGTTGTATGTTTTCCATTTTCGCGCCATAGTTGACGGATCTCATTATTGCTTCCCTATTCTCAAAGGAGATATTGCTTCCCGTTTCTGTCAACACTGCTAGGGAGATTTTCTTGATTGGAGCTCTTTAGATGGGTTCCTTGTGTTTTCCCTGGCTGTTTGCTCTGCGCCTGCGCGCCTGAATGGCTGAGTACTTGAGCAATACTGTAGGCAGTCCTCATAATCGCATTTTAGCGCAAAATTATTTATATAAAAAAGAGAGTATTGCAAGCATGTGCGATTTAACCCTCTAGCCATGGAGATATCTGGAGGTACTTACAGAGGGCTGTTTAAGAGTTTGGCTTTTTTTTTCTGAGCCAAATACATCTGGAATGTGGCTTAAACCAGGCGCTGAACATGTAATCACCTTTAGATGTTGAGTCTCTAATTAGTTAATTGTTAAATTCAACGCCCCCCCCCCCCCCAGAAAAAAAAAGTTGTTTTCTCAATTACTTTAAGATCTTTCAACTTTCTTCTAATCTAATCAGTCTAACTTCTTGGATGTTTTATTTCCTCGAGGAAATAACTAATTACGATTATTCACCCTGACGAGGCAGCAGCTTTATCGTTAATGATATTAATTAATCACCTGAAGGGAAACATAATTATATGCATGTTATAATTATATACATGTATATATAGTTACATATACCATTTAGCGTTCCGTATTTCCGGTGATATAAATTGAAGTAAATAATATTTATAATCAATTATAATTGCATACTAAGCATTCAGTCTTCTGGTTCGTGATGGAGAAGTTCGACTGTATTCAATTGTTCCCTTATCAGCTGTTATCATATCTGGGCTCTTTGAGTGGAGGTTTATCTTCGGTTGCTGCATGATATTCCACTTGTTCAGTGCGAGAAACACATTTTCAGCATTTTGGATCACAAACATTTTACAGTGACACTCATCGTCATCAAACTTCACTCAACATTTACGAGTATACAGTGAATTTGTTAATTAATCATATTGATTGCAGAAAATAATATAATGAAATCAACAGAACTATCTAAAAATGTCTTTGTACAGTATTGTTACTATGGTATTGTTTTAGCAAAGTTCTATCGTACACAATAAAAGAAATTCGAGTTCCTCGTTGACCTGTTTGGTTCGCACGTGGCTTTGTTTTGTTTCTGCTTTGTGTTGATGTATTCGAAGTATGGGAAACACATGTTATGTTTTCTTGGCCTTAATTTTCCGGCATTCGTGTACAGTATAACATTTGCATGCATGCAACAGCACATGTATTGTAGTACCAACTACCACGAGGTACAAATACCATCAGCTAGCCACACGAAACATCCGACACAGCAGGCTGTACATCAACAATTGATTATTATGCGAAGTTGAATAATTTTTGTTTAGCACATAGAAGGCATTTCTCGTACCTGTACATACTTGGAGTACTCTCCCCGTCCTTGACCTTTACGTATAACCACCTCGTGCTCCTAGATAGGGTCATGATTCACGCCCATCCCTGAGCCTATTATTGCTCCTCTTAACCTAACTAAACCTCACCCAAGTAGCTCGACTTGACTGACTGACTAATAGACTCAGTGAGTCACTTTGCAGTCATTTAAATTATTCCACCAATACGGAGTGCTCACTCCTTGTAATGTTGAAATGACGTTGAAATATCAATGACGTTCATGTCTTGAGATAAGAATTAATCTCCGGGTTGAACTCTGTGCGTACTGCTACAGTACTCAGTAATCAGTCTGCCATCTGTGTTTTGAATGCCTTTAACGCTCATTCGTTGAAATGGGGAAATTGTTACACAAAGATTGATGACGTCGGCAACTTCAAACAAAATATGATTAATAAGTTCACAGTATGAAAGAAAGAATATTAACCGAATCTTGCTAATTTTATTATGATGATTTATGTGTTATTCTATTGCGACTTTGATGGTAAGAATACCATTAGACTGGCACATTATGTAATATGCATGCACACATGCTCAATTGATATTCAACGAAACAAATTAAATGATACACAAAAACTGATGTTTCCTGTACCTTGGGGCCTCATTCACACAATCATAGATGTACCACTGTCCCTTGGTGACCTCCGATGAACTCTGACCTGGGTGACCCGCGGGCTTAATGGAGTCTTTTCATGTTTATTCTTGAAGCGAGAAAATGTCCTCCCTCATTGCATGTGATGTATCTTTATTTCAATTCGAAATCATTAAACGGCTGTTGGTAATGTTTATGATGTCTATAAGTCTGTTCACAGGTGTTGAACTTTTATTCAGCAACTGATTTCAATGATCGTATCCATTTACGAGTTTGTTTTGTTTTGTTTTGTTTTGTTTTGTTTTGTTTTTTTAAGTGTCAGTTTTTCAGATTGCTTATGAGAGTGAACTATTTTGATAAATTAAAGAAAATATTCCACGAAAGTAGGCCTAATCGTTGCTCAAGACTGGTTTTAAATATTTGATGTTTACATTAGATGTTTTATTAACGAAGCAGTTTGAAATCATAACATGAAAAGGTAGATAAATAAACAGTGTGCAATTACGTAACACTTCAGATTGACACTTGGCTGTTTATTCTATTTCCATTTAATTTCAATTTTTCTTCCTTATTCGGGTGCACTGCCATCATAAATCTATCGGCACAGCTTCTGCTAGATTTGACCTTCAACCTCTAAGCCCCGCCCCCTAAGCAAGTGGTGGGCGTGGCTCAAACGTCTGACCCAAAAAACACGTCAATCGCTTAAACCTCTCATTTTCCGAGTTGGAGCTCCGCTAGCGAGCACTGGATGTGTTATTGAGGATATATATATATACTATTAGAAGTGAGGATATGTGGTTTATATTCTAACTGGAGTATTCCAAGGGATATATTATTTGCGCACCCAAAAAAATACACCGTAAGTATACTTGTTAATTATGTTGGTACCGCTGGAATTATTTATCAACATTGGCACGTGTTTGGACTTGAAGTAATTAATGGTGTTTCAATCAAATGGTCATTCTGCTTAAATTATGTTTGGATTCTGTTGACAATGCAGGTGTCAAATCGGAGATCAGAAATGACATCACCAATGCGACCACCTACGTCGATCCACAGCTATGATTTACTTAATTATTTACTGTAATATCAGTGTAACTATAATACAATTTACATGTACATTTATATTGAGTTTATATTAAGTGAATAGCAATTTGATATTTAAACCATAAGGCCTAATTTATGCATGTTTTCACAACACTATTCTGATAAGTGACAATGGATTCTCTTTCGTATTTAAATGATAATCTTAACTAATTACAACAGATTAAAGGACATTTTCTTGATTAGACCACCTAGTAATTCAATATCCCTCGAAAGTATCGATTCGTTTATTGCTTCTCTGCATATCAAATGTTTTTTCCCCTTCCTGTAATTATAACAAGTCACGAATTTCCAATAACAATTATTGAATATTGATAACATTCGATTCTCCCCCAAATAACGCTCTCTTTGAAGACGGCAGCTGTTAAATTTCTCTCATCTTTCAAATTTAGGGAAAAGGACTTTTTTTCCTAAGGGAAGTTCAGTGAGCGGGGGTATTTTCGTGGGAGTGTGGTTCAGTCATTGCATAACGATTTTGGGATAGAATCAAATTGTGCGACTTTTTTTTCCCGAGTGAATTCGAAGAAGGAGAAATTTCTCTATATGTATCCGTTTCAATAGCGTAACACGAAATAACAGAACTTTCGTATCGCGAACTGATTATCAGCTGAGTATCAAGACTTATACTAATCACAATTAAAGAGTATGAATATACACAGTTTTTAAATGTCCAATATATTAATAGAACCTCGATTCAATATTTCGATATCTAGCCCGATAATAATTAATTCGAGGTATAAAGGTTCCACCATACATTCACAACATTGACAGCGAATGTGTCGCGAGGAATCTTAAACAATGATTCACCGTGAACTGAATGACCTTTCCCGGGGGTTGGGTGGGTGGGGGGGGGGGGGGTAGTTCAACCCTCTCCCTTCGTATATATACTAGTACCCTCGGGGTATAATGAACACAGGCTGGAGATAACAGCCAACAGATAATGTTTAAATCCTTAAAATTGTATCATTGTGATCGGTGATGATATCACATCTCTTAATATTTTATCAGATAATATTTTACTTCAAATAATATTAGCGATCTTTATATTGATAGTATTATATTCTAAGCCGACTTTTAATGATAGCGTATCTCGCCAATCTTGGGTATTGAGGGGGAAAAAATCGAAAATTTCTAAGAATGTCTTAGAAATTCGGAGATACGCGATCGATCACATTCCAATAACGATCAACCGATCGATTAAATTTGATCTCTAACTCGATAGATAGGATAAAATAGCCTATATGTCACTAATCCAACTATAACCAATAACTATAGAACTTTGCTATCAGGACTACATGGTTGTAAAAAAAAATATATGTAAGTTTCGTTTTTGATTATGAATACCTTGATTGTTATAATATACTGATGTTAATTATTTTCAAACAAATTATGTACAAATTGGTAATTTGTATAATTACCCGCCATACAATATCAATTAATAATTATAATCATTAACGTGTGTTTTACGGCAGTACGTGTTATTTTCGGTTTTTCTGTCGTTCATTGTACAGTGCATCTTTCGTGTTATAAACCAATAATAGTGAAAATGTATAATTTATTAGATGAGCATAATTTCATTACCCAATTACGGTGGTTGTAATAAAATCGATTAAGCTTTTTGTTGCTGTCGTTTAATTGTTGAAAGGGTTCGTGAACGCAAAGTTTTATCATGTTTGCTTACGAATTTTTCTCATCTGTTGAAAGTGAATCTTAGATAAAAGACGAAAAGTTATCTCAGATAATTTTTAAAATAAAGGTAAAACATACTTGAAGTCTATTCACAGCGGTCTCCTGTCACGCAGGGCTTACGTAACCGATATCTTATCTCGTAGATGTGCTTATCAGTTATACGATATCGTGTAAACATAAATACTTAGTGCCATATTGGAGAAAATGTTAATTCTCAATTATTTATAATCCCTGTGGGAAAACTCAATGCGTTTCCCATTTTTCCTTCAAAACTGCCTGTTTCTCATTCGCTGTGACATCATTTGACAGACAGACAACGTTTAACGTCACAATCTATCAAATGTTTGTTTTTATGTTTGCGAAAAATTGCTTTTATCTCCGAGGTCTGTGAAAAGCTGCAAATGTTCGCTCAACACATATTTTATTGTCTCCGCGGAACAGCGAAGAATATCGGTGATAAACAGAAACAAAAAACACAGAAACAAAACGATATGATTTTCTTTTGGGTTTGAAATTGTAAATGCACGAAAATTGCAAAGCCACGTGACTTAGTAAAATATTATGTTTCATGCACGTGGAAATGTTTACGTAAGAAAGTCTTTAACTCAGTATGCGTGGTTATCTAATCAACATATTTAATTACGTCATCAAAGTACTATGATCCCGAGTGTTTAGCTTGTATTGAGGGCCTGTTTATAACTGATAACATCTCTTTCAATTAACCGACCGCTGTTTTTTTTCTGAATAAGCCTGTTTGGAAACGGCGTTTGGTGTGCGTTCAATTGCGTCTGTTTTCCTGCGAAATTGTAAATCAACTTGTGTGGATTTTAAACGTAAAGCGATGCCTCTACTTTTATGGTACGTTATTCAACAAGCATTTTAGAGTACGTCCCTTTAAATATGACACTCGACCTAAGTGTATAGTTGAGAATTATTTTCATTAATTACTATTTGGTTAAGTACATGTTCGTTTGTATGATATACTTTTTAAACATATTTTTTTTTTCTTCTTCTTTTCTTAATATCATGAATGTCTCCGCCATATTGTAGATATTGCTGATTTTTTTCTTCTTCGGTTGCTTGTCAACCACATTTTGAAGTTTAAAAAAAAAGACAAGAATAAAAACGCTTTAGATATTCATGTTTTTTTTTTCCATGTCTCGTCTTAAAAGTTAAAACCAGACATAATTAGAATTGCATCGCAAGGAGGTACTTGTTACCTTGGTGATTTAATGGTTGTAATTATTACTATTGAACGTGTCTGATTTACGGATGCTCGTTATTTTTCTTTCTCCTTCTTGTTAATAATTGGCAAATTATTGTTTTTCTTCGTGAGAAAACCGACTGCCTGCTAAACAGCATGTACATCTTGCCGAAAATGCTTTTGAAAAAGAAAAGATAGAAAGAATTTCTTGTACTAAAAGCCATGCGAACGGAAGAACCATTTCGCTCTCCAAACAGCATTCCTGAGGTTTTAAAAAAAGAAATCGGGTTTTTCTATTTATAGAAAGGGCAACACCTTTGAATGCAAATAATCTTGAATTTCAATTTGAGAATGTCGACAATATTTATGTTCTATTCCCACCGGGGGAAGGGGGGGAAGGGGGGTGGGGCATTTTACTTATGACCTGCCAGTAATTATGCAATGCTCTTCCACATTGTTTATGTTTTGTACTTGGTGAACTCTTGTACGCCGCTGACTGCATTTTTTATCTCCTTCGATAATAATACAAAAGTTGTATTATTCGGTTAAATCGGAATGTCGTGTACACGTAATATATCATTAACAGTTTACAATGTTATATTATTGTCCACGTTTCCTAGCAATACATGTACTCGAGAAATAATTCCAAGTGCTTGAGTCCTCTGATCTTGTTCAATCGTGAATTTCAGTCACGATTTCGTAGTATAATCTAAATAGTGTGACGTCATGCTTTTTCCTTATGCACGTGTGCGGAGATAAACAACTTGAAAAGCGCCTTCGTGGGAATTCTAATGACGTCATGTTCACTCTTTATTCGATTTCGATTTTTTTGGCGGATTTTGTAGCCGAGTTGTGACTTATATATGATGTAATGATTTAGTTCTTATGGCACAAGTAGTATGTATACTGTATGTGTGTAATGCATGTTACATAATGTGTTTGCTTTATGAACATTGTGTATCATATCTTAATTATACAAAAGTCATCGTCAATAGCATTCTGTTGTTTATAACACCCAAGGTCATTCATTGTAAATACTGATTTTGTGAATTAATTTCATGTTTATAAGATATAACTTATCTAATATAACACAATCGCTCGGCGGGGTCAGCTATTCTTACACGAATCATTTATTAATGGTCATATTTTGTGATATTACATAATAATTCAAGATGTCTTTGTCTGCAATACAGCACCTGGGAGTTCATCTAAATGATATCAGCCGACTTTTCATCTGTGACAAATTCCTTCGCTCTGTCTGCTAATGTTTATATTCGAGGTTAAACTGAGGAATGCTGTCTGCTTGTGTCCTTAGTAATGCGTATATATTTTACGTGACCTTAATTTGATTTATATTTTCCAATTACACGCTTGTTGATTTCTGCGGATAATTTCACCTGATAAAGATTTACGTTGGTCGAGTGACCAGATGACCTTATCGCCAGTTTGAACATTATTTATTGGTGGTTTTAAAAGTGATTCCTTTGATTTGATGGCGACCATAAAAAGTGCGTTATGATTTTTATCCATGCGTTATGATTTCTCCATTTTTTCAGATGTTCCTGGCGAAGGCCGTCTACGATAACTTATCGGAGACGCCCGATGAGTTAGCGTTCCGTCGGGGAGAAGTGCTGACTGTGATCGAACAAGAACCTAACGACCTTCAAGGATGGTGGTTGTGTTCTATTCGCGGGAAAAGAGGGATCGTTCCCGCCAACCGCCTCCTCTCTCTCGCCGGCGATCGATCGTCTCCCGCCAGTAAGCAGCTCAATCATAACGGTTCTCATGATCATAACGTCAACTGGAAAGCCGGCAGCTGGACGAATGGTTCTCCGAATAAAGTGAGTTCGCATGCATTCTGTGGTCTCCCCTCTAATGTCGCTTAATGTCTTCTCCTCTCCGCCCACCCAGACTCCCCGTCTGGTTCCACCAGACACCGATAAAAAAACGAGCACAGATTCGTAATGGCGTGTGTCGAATTAGGGCCCTTTATGTCCGCAGTTGCAGATGTTCTGAGTGTATTGAAGGGATTTCCCTTAAATGCAGTTAACTCAGTGAATCTGCCGTCGGTAGCCGTTAGTTTGAACACGAATGAGTTCCTAGTTTTAGTCTGTAAGCAAAGAATTTGAGTCTCTTTGGCAACAGAAACGAAATGAAAATCATAACGTACTAAAAGTGCGTTATGATTCAGTGACAAAGCGGCGACATCTGTGATGTTCTTTGAAGATCTTTTGAAGTCGATTAAATCAATTTGCGTCAATGATTGCGTCAACATTGAAGCGGAATTGTCAGTTTTGAAGCGTCACGCTTCCCCCGCAACACGCGTTCGACCGCATGTGGTCCTCACAGGTGTTAATTAACAGCTCCGTCAACAATAATTAAGCACCGGTGAACTCGTTACTTAACTCACATTATATTCTCGTAGAATACATTCATAAATTATAATATCACAATAGTTGGTGTTCCTATGGGTTAGTAGTGCTCCAGACTTATTAATAATTTAATATTACGTAATATATCAGCTTAATGTGTGTGTAACATCTTTGTAATGCATGTCATTAACGCGGGCGTTTTTTTTTTTTTTATGCTTTCGACGTGTCACGTGGCCTCAGGCACTTGGCTCACCATCTGTGCTCTTTGAGAGATAGCCGAGGGTTTTTCGCTAACTTTGCATCTAAACCAAAGCCCTCAATTTATTCACAATTGTTACGATAATGTTTTGTAATATTTAACCCTCGATATTCAGCGACCGTATTTTGACATAAAAACAACATTTAAGTAGCATAAACAACATTTTGGCGCCGAAACTGGAAGCACGTGCATACAAGCGCCATCTTGCATTATATGAACGCCGCATGTCGCCGCGTTTCCCGAAGAGATTAATCAAATGATCTCTTGACTGGACACTGCGCCACCCCAGGGCCATTTCCCCCCGCGGCGCCCTCTGGGTGCATTTAGTGGATAAATCACTTCTGCTCTCTTTTCTGTCGCGACATATTCTTTTGTTTTGTTTACTGTTAGCGTTCGGTGCACGCAAACCCAATGTTAATACTCTCAACATTGTGCAATATTCAAACATTATCCTGAGTTGCTGATTGGTTATGCATACTAATGAGGAGGGAGCATTCATTGCTTAACCAAACATGTTCGACCAACCATGTGAGTCACTCCGTGGGGCTGGAATTCGATGTCGCAGAACGAAATTGATTTCGCAATGAATCGAATTCCGAATTCCCTTCACTTCCCAACTGAATTAGCCCCAACCCCCTCTATCCTTACGTGAACGCCGTGAACTACGCTTGCCATTCATCCACATACACGAAGTAGCCACTCTGCTTAATGATGCCTTATCTCCTGAATATTGCTCTTCCGTCGAATTCCCAAGGCACGCACTCACACGCAATAGCGGCAAGTAATGCCACATCGGTTTTCGTATTAATTACCCTAATTACACCCCTAATTATAGCCAAACCTAGCACGCAGCCCTATTGCTATAGTTGTGTATGTTCTTCGTATTACAACTGATGCATCGGGTGTTGCGAAAATATATTAACCCCGGAGATAATTCCTCATTGGGCGTCCGAATCAGGCCTTGAGATTTCGCATTATTCGCTCAAAAGAATTCCACCGACAGCTGGTTCCACTTCTGCTATTTCGCGCTGTTTTTGTCTTCGGGAATTAATTTACAAAACGGGCGTGCGTGCGTGTCATGAGAGAAGATATTAAAAATAGCTCTTTTTTACAAGAACCAAACAATAGGACTGGAGCTATAGACTGTCCTTGGCTAGTACTGGGGTGCATGAATCCTTAGTGCGAAGAGAGCTCACCGATTGTGCATTATCGATTCACTGTGCGGCTCGGGATAAAAGCTATGGATCTGTGTAAAATGCTGCCATATCGTTGGAGGCAGCGCTGCGGTGACACCCCTGTTCAATACTCAATAATCAGGGCTCTTCTCGGGATGTTTGATGTGGTTGCCTCTTCGGTCAACCGTGCCTCATTGGAATATTAACCTACCTCGTTGTTTCCATAGCAACGGGTGTTATTTTTGTGATTTATGATGGATATGCAGGGATTATGAATATTCATCAAGTATGGCTGACCAGCGCCCAGTACGGAGGTCAATTTTCTGTGCTTGTTGGAGTAAGCGACGTTCGGATGGAGTGTTGTTTGGGGAAGGGGCTGACCAACCTCAGATCGCTGAAGAGGGTGGTCAAGAGTGTGGTCAAGAAGCAGAGGGGATCAACTCAAGGATTGATGAACCCCTGGTCATCGTACCAGAGGAGAAATCGCAGGCGGACATGTCTCTCGATTCCAGGGATGATATATACCAGTATATACCGGAAGAGGTACTGTATAAGTACTACATAACGATTATTGAAGATATGGACAAGTATATAATATACACAGGGGCCGAACGAATTGCTCCGTATCAGGTCTTTATGTCTCACCCAACGCCGTTAATCGATTCAGTGCTCGCAGCTCTAGTCGGATTTTATGCTCTTCAATACAAAAGCGCGGGAATTATTCCAATATGCCGCGGTGTTTTATCCGCGCTTTTTATTCGTCCTCATAAAATCCCCTTTCTTCTAATTCCCCGTTGATCAACTGCGCATTTCTAAGATTATGATTTCGTATTTTCGTACCGTATCGTACGTCATTGAAAACAGACCCAACTCTAGTTCTTAGAAATGCGTAGGAATATTTCTCAAAACAAAAGTGTGTATTGTTTTCGAAGACCCTTGACGATGTTGACGTTTCCAAAAGTATTTCCACAAATTCAATCGTATATAGTACACAATGCAATATTGCTTCTCAATTGTGAAATTATGTTTACAATGCAAGCACATACTGAAACCGCACGAGAAAGCTATATAGAATTCATACATTATTCAATAATTAAGACACTTTTTAAAGGGTTTTTTAAATTTTATTTTGAAGATTTCTCTCTTTTTTTCTTTCTTTTTTTTTTTTTTTTTTCTTTCGTTAATAAATTCCTACATGCATACTCACAGTGCATGGCGGTAATTCGGTAGACAAGCCAGACATTTAAGTTGTTGCTTTTCTGACTTTATCAGTGATATACAACTGAGGAGTGATATCTCGATTGACGTTATCTGAGTTTAGGATGCTCGAAATGTTACGAATGATTTCAACAGCGTCTGCAAGTTGCGACAATTGTGTCGATAACATAATTGATTCATGCGTTCGTTGATTCGGTTTCGTGAATTTAAATGAAGTAATCCCCCCTCCCCCTCCTTTGCATACATCTATATATACAAGTATATATCACTGTGATCACCCTCTGAAATTATCACTCGTACATACAGTATGTACAGTACCCTTGTATGTCCGTTGCCTATTGACTGCCCTGCGTCATATGCATGGCATATATTTATATATATATATATATAGGCGTAATATCCATGCTGGTGATACGCTATCGTGCCTCCCTTGGCCCAAAGCGACCTTCGTTTTCCTCGCAGCGCTCATCCAATATTCAGCATGAGGCCGTCGTTTTCTCACTCGCGATGCTTCCATGCTACTAAATTATGCATTTATGTCTCTACCCTTCTTTTTATCTGTTTATGCTTCGATTTCATCGATCAACCAATTAAATCAAACGTGAATATTGTATCCGCCAATCAGAAACTTTTGTGGTAACGATTTCAAATTTCAAATTTCGCGTATTATCTCACATTTGCACTTTTGGCATTTTTTAACATATACGAGACATATAGAAATTTTCTACCAACAAAGGCTTCATTTATTAACATCCTTCAGTAGTTCTGGTTAACAAGGATTCAGAATCACTATAAACCCAGTGGGCTTGAGTCATTTGACCAATCAGGGCTTGGGTAACATATTTGAATATTCAAATCAGCCAATCAGCTGTCTTTGTTGTGATCTGAGGACATTTGGCAGGGATCAACACCTTGATTGAATCTGGATCCACTTACCCTTGCGTTACCCTTACGTTACCCTTACGTTACCCTTCTTTTGTTCATATTTCCATCAATCCTTCAGCTCTCTTTAATTATTTCCACATCACTTCCAGGTGATGACTCCTCCTCTCAGACTGACCGATGTCCAGCGTGACTGCGCCCCTCAGGATTACGACGTGCTTCCCCCACGGTCAAACGTCCTTCAATCCCAGGATTCCATCTACGATGCGCCGCGTAAGCTGACCAGTCTGAGCGGTGAGGATTACGACATCCCCAAACCACACCACCTGCTCGCTCCAACCGGATCTAACCGGTCAAGCACCGTGTCCATACTGTCCACCGGATCGAGCGGCCTCAGCCACCGGTCAAGCCTGGACACGACCGGTCAGCAGGACATCTACGACGTGCCCCCTTCGGCACGGGTCGCGACCCCGTTGAACAACGACTGTGGCGATATATATGACACTCCCCCTAAAGCTCGTATGGTCAGCAAGAAAGGGTCATCTTACTCCGAGTTGAATGACCTCTGCAAGGACCCTTCGTATCAGGAGATCTCTGAGATTCCAATGAAATCCCAGTACGATGATTACGCTGTTCCGAGCAGCGACGAGGCGTGTAGTTCCGGGGATTCTGGGATTGTTGCCCCCCGCGTGGCGTATGAATCTCTGTCTAGCGCCACGAAGTCATTCTCTCCGGATAACTATGACATTCCGTCGGCGGTTGCTAAAGACGCTTTGCGGGAGGAGAATTCGCCTGACGTCGCGTTTCAGCGCCTGCAGATGTCGGACAGTGGCGCCGTTTATGATGTTCCGCCCCAGGTGACCAAAGACTCGAGCGGTCAGTTGCCAGCCGATTGGGCTGACCGTGCTGACCCGGAGCCGTATGAACCTTTGCTCCTGGAAGCAGACACGGCCCTCGAGGTGCTCGCTCGCCTTCAACAAGATGTCCACGCTTCCGCGTCTCGCTTGTTGAGTTTTGTTTGTAAACAATGGAGAACGAAAGAATCGTTGGACGCAAAACTGCATATGATTAAGTTGGCGTGTATGACAGTGAAAACTTCGTTGCAGGAATATCTGGAGTTTGGCCAGGGAGTGCTTGCGACTGCGCAGAATGTCCTGCCTCCCGGGGAGCGAGGCTTCTCGCAGGATATGAACGCTCTTCTGGATCCGCTCCTTGAAGGCCAACTCCAGATCCGCAAATCTCTGAAGACCCTCGACGCCATACAGTGGAGCCATGAGAAGCTGGAACGATCGCCTGATTCCGTTGGGGAAGACGCACTTGATGACCTCGTAGCCACAGCGAAAGGGATTCCAACAGACGCGCGCAGTCTGACGTTACTCATACAAGGTAACGCCAAGAGGCTGTTCAGAGCGCCGTCGCTCCAGGAAGCCACTCCGCAGCCCGGATCTCCTCCCACTAAGGATTCAGGGGACCCCCCCTCGGGCAGGAAACCGACCCCCCCTCCCCTGCGGCCGAAACCCAAGCTCCCGTCCGGCTCAACAGACGGCCGTTCGGCCAGCATGCGCGACCGCCCGCTGCCAGTGCCTCCGAAGGAAAGTCCGACGGAGGTCTACAACGAAATCCCAGGAAAACAACCTCACAGCTATGACTACGTGCACCTGTCGAAACACAGCAGCGA
The DNA here is from genome assembly GCA_000328365.1 of Capitella teleta. NCBI lineage: Eukaryota > Metazoa > Annelida > Polychaeta > Capitellidae > Capitella > Capitella teleta. The sequence continues at coordinate 199,275 of KB308886.1, read as the reverse complement.
GGAAAGCGTCAAGAGCACTGATAACCTACTGTGTGACGTCAGCTTTGCGTCCCTCCGTCCACCAAAAGTCAAAAGCAGCGGCCTCGGTCCCGGGTTCAGAGATCGACTCGAACAGCTTGAAAGGGACGCGGAGAAATCCGTGCAGGTACACACGGAGGCAGCGTCCTTTTGCGCGCCGCAGTTGCACGAAAACGACGCGCTCATTCTGACGTTTTACGCGCAGGAAGTGAACACTCACGTGGGCGTCTTGCTGAATGCCATTGACGCTTTCATGAAGTGCATCGATTACAACATGCCGCCGAAAGTGTTCATCACGCACAGCAAGTTCGTCATCCTAGCCGCGCATAAACTGGTTTACATCGGAGACACCATATCGCGGAATTTGTTAAACGAGAAACTCCGGCAGCAAATTAGTGCGAAAGGCAATACGCTGTGCGACGCTCTGAAAGCGACGGTGGTCGGCACCAAAAACGCCGCTCTTAACTATCCCTCAGTCAGCTGCTCTCAGGAAATGGTCGACAAAGTCGTGGAAGTTTCGCAGGCGGCTGGCGATCTGAAGAAAGTCATAACGCAAGCGTCCGGCCTTTGATGAGGAGTTGGTTATCGAAAAAGACTGTGAACTCGACTCGTTGGTTTTTGGATGATTTCGCTTTGTGTTGTTGTGACAGGGATGTCACAACAGTCGTCGTGTTAAATGCACTTTTATTTGCGATTTGTTTGTCAAAAGTTGCGAGAAATATTGCATGAAAGTTGCTTAGATATGTATTTTTGTTATTTTAATATATTAACCAACGAATTATTGTGAAAATGTTCTCAGCAATTTGTAATTGTGCAAAAATAGTAATGATAAGTCTGAAGCAATTTTCTACAATTGTTGAATGATTCTTGATAGGATTTTCTATGCAAATTCAACTCTATTTGGAAAACCATAAAGTGATTTTTACACTTTAAACCTTCTGTGCAATATATTGTTGTTATTTTTTTATGAATAACTTGAAAACGAAACTATTTTGCAATTTTCATTTTTATTGTTTTAATCATTCCAATAATTTGTGTTTTGTTGATTTTCAAATTTTGAGGTTTTATTTATTATTTTGCTCAATAAAATGATGAAAATACCTCAAGAAAACAATTAAAAATAGCGAGCATTTTTGCGAAATATTTACATAACCTAATTTCCAAATTATCCATTTATCATTATTTCTATTATTTCAAACCGGTAAACAAACCCATCTATAATTGTATCTATTTAATACTGGAATGTTATTTTTATTCATCTGTGTTATTCATCAAAATGTAACTCTTTCCCTCTCTCAAATGTCTTTTCTTCTTACTCAAAAATAAATAATAGAAATTCATTTGTTTGAATAATTCTGATTATCTAAGCAATTCCAGTTGACCAGTGAATTGACCAACAGTCATTTGTGATGATCGCCTTGCATATTATTTCAGTGCATGGTCACAACTTCCTCCAATTGACACAAACGAGGTTATTGCGTAACTGAAGCCACCAATTAAGAGGTGAGCACTTTGTCCTGCACTCGTACTTGATAATCAGGTCAGGTACAAACACATCACATCGCACCCAGAATAACAATCGCCTGTTTCTCAATTTTTTCATTTCGTTATCTTCGGTTTTGAAACATTTGCGCGGTTATATTAAGAGATGGATTTTATTAACATCTAAAAATAGAACTACATAATATGTACTCGTCATCACAATGAAGGTCCACCTGAATGATGAGTACTTCTGGGGACGTTTCTGTTCGTGCTGCTGCTCGTTTTAACTTCAACTGATTGCTCATTTATTCACGGATTAAATTATTAATCTTCCTTGATACTCGGCGCCAGTACTTGCAATCCTGCACGCACAATATACAATAGCGTGCATGCTGCAATGTCGACTTGCTCTTCCTGACCTCGTGACCTCTGCATGACCTCAGCAGGTGTTTGGGAAAGACTTCATTAGTAGCAGGTCTAATTTTGTTCAAAGACTCCTATTGCATCATTCCCACAGATTATATGGACTTAGAGCAGATCCATCAGTTCTGTGATGATCAGTTCAAATGATTCGTTTTGACTGCATGGTTTTATGAAATCATAGCGTTTTCCTTTTATCATAACGCTTTTTTGTAATCATAACGCATTCGTCACGTGATGAATCTGCGGAATCATAACGCACAGTATAACGTTACGAATTCCTTCAACCCTCATTGATAGGAAATTCATGAAATCAACCAGAAATACTTCAATTTATGGTCAAAATTAACCAGAAAGCCTCCCCCCCCCCTCTGTAGAAGCATTACACAGTCGAACACACCAGAAATTTGATGAACAGCTAATTAGTTAATTCTATTTTGGACAAAAACTTATTCTCGCTAAATGATGTACATGTATTACTAAATGTTTTACGTTTGTCAGCATTTGCTGCAATTTGCGAAATTCAAAGTCACCGCAAATTGCAAAATATAAAATTGCAAAATCCGGCAAGAACAAACGCAAACATCCGAAAAGAGGTCTGCACATTATGCATGCATCATGCACAGTGATATATATTATCAAGTAGATATAAATTAAGTAGGTGCTCTTAATCTGATACGCACGCATAAAAGATTCTGACAAAAAAACCGCAAAGTAAGCGTACGCAATTTATTTTAGAATATATCACTGAAGAATAAATTCTCAAATTAAATAATAAAAAAATCACAGAAATGTGGGAATCTCTTCATTAATTATGTTCACTGAAGTTCCTCTCCGGGTGGGGACACGGAACTCCAAAGCGGCAACAAATTTTCTTCAAGCATTTCTCATATTCCTCATTCAATTTCGTAGATTGTTGCAAAGCAAATTTAATGTCTTCCACCTCTTCAAAGAAACCCTGAAAAATGTATAATGATGAAACTGAACGCGGAAACTGAGCACAAGACTCGCTTGATCCAATCCTTTAAGCTCGGATTTCAGGCGGGTTTTATCGCGTTTCAGGGAATCACGTTCCTTGCGTAGCTTTTGTACAAACTCTGGAGAGCAATCTCTGTCTGTGAAACAAGAGAAGAAAAAATTGAAGTTGGAAATAAAGTTTGCAGGAATACAAAACTGATAAAAATCGTTGCTTTTCACTCACGTTTCAGTCGCTGGGATCTTAAATCTGCTGATTCTCTGGCGCCAATCGTCAACTTCTGCTCAAGTTCATTTACTTTCAGCTGGAATATTAAAATATAATATATTTCAATCGTCCGTGAATATTTTCCTTACGTTCAACTCGGCGATCGTTTCCAGTTGCTGCATGTTAATTTTGAGTTCTTTTTCATATTTCCGCATCAGGCCAGAATGCATAGCGAGCATTTTATTCAGCTTATCAGTGTCTTGATTATTGTGACCTTTCGGTGGCTGGTTGATGACCTTGCTGGTCGGCCGATTACTGAATGTTGTCGGAGCTCTTTGGGGATCAGTTTGAGCAGAAGAACTTTGAAAAAAAAAAATATTATTAGTTGATTGAGATGAAATTCTGATCTTACTCTCGTGTGGTGACATAATCTCGAAGCAAAGATTCAAATTTCTGCTTCTCCTCTAGTTTGCGTAGTTTATCCGACAGAGTTGAATTTTCACGCTTCATCTGACGCAAACATTTGCGCAGTTTCTCGTTTTCAAATACAAGCTGAAATTAATTAATAATTAATTAATAATTAATAACCATGAGCAGAGTAGGGGTCAGGAGTGAACTGAATCCCAGTTCTGTTATGATTTAAAATAACGTGCGACGCTGTACACCTGAATGAGTCGCAAATGCTGAAGCGAAACAGCGTGGACAAAATCCGTAATCCATTGTGTTTGACCGACTCCAAGGCAAAGGGGACGAGATTGATTGAGAATTATCGTCTTTGCACTATGGGAAATGAGAGTGAATGTGTTCCTCTGATCCTTGTGAAACAATCAGCCGCACATTGCGTAATGCACGTAGGGAAGTGATGCAGGTTTTAGTGATTTCTATGCACCCCCTCCCACTTCTGGACGGCTGACTCCAAAAGCATTCAACCGTGAGCGCGCTTGCTCAAGCTCAAATAGCGATTCAAACCTGCATATAATTATATGATCGAAGATGAACAATATTCTTCATAATTCTGTGTACCGTCTATGCGAAACAGCGTTCTTTGTGCCTTCGGGTATGCCTTTCAGTGATAATTGATAAAAGCGCTGAGACAAAAAGTTACGTAATGATCGTGATCATGTTCTTCATGGTGATCTCTTACTATAAATCGCAATCCATCATGGTGATTATAAATCAGGATGAAAAACATCATGGAGATGACTTCTTTCACCTCCACCCCTCCCCTTTAAATCTGGACCTATTGATCTCGGCTTTTGGTTTTTAAGCAGCAAGTTTACTGGCCAATAATTACCAGTATACAACTCCGGCTCCGGCTCGAACTCCGATTGGAGTTGTGTCATCAAACTCCCACCTCCAACCTCTGACCGAATCTCAACTCGGAGCATCTCTAGGTGTTACTTCTAGTGCAATGAGACTAGTATAAGCCTAACAGACTGGAGGCGACCCCTGCAATGGGTTAAAGTTAAAATTTAATGCTCTAAATTATGTTGATATTTGGTGTTGAGTTTTTAGCTCAGAAGGAGGATCCTCACCCATCATGATCTTGGAGCCCATGGATGATCATGGAATGATGGATGCCATACTCCCATAGGTTTTCTCACATGCTTAACACCCAGCAATAGATTTTATTTGTTTCTTTCTTTCTATGGCATATTGCATGCATATTTGAAATAAATATTATGTACAGCCAATAGGCTATAGGCAGTAGCATTCACTGCATTTACTTATTAATTGATTAATAAATAATAATTATAAAGTTAAACATTCAAAATTCCAAGCAGCTTTTCAAAGTTTCACCTGAGCACATGTGTGAACCTGGGGCATTTCCATATTGCATAATCGTTTATTCACATCATATCATGTGATTGTATAATTTGTATGATACAATATCTTCAGAACCGCTCGAAAAGGTTAAAAAAGACGAATAAACGATGCAATAAAATCAACTTGTGCGATCCCATCCACCATTTGTAAACAAATAAACACAGGCTGCAACAGTATTGCTTCCTGGCTCACATAACACTACCGGGCAGCGATCGCATACAAGTAAAATCAAGTCCAAAAAAAAAAGAAGAAAAAAAAAGGCAAGAAGTAATTCGTGTTTTTAGAAAATATAGTCTTGATTTTTTAACCTGAAATTATTGAAATAGACAGCCCTCAATTTCATCTGCTTCTTAAAATAACGGAGCCCTCATACGTCAGAAAAGAATGCATTTTAGTTATTCATCAGGCCACACAATGGATATTCCGATCTTCTGTTATCTATTATCTTTTGTTTAGTGTAAACTTAGCAAGTTAGCAGCTGACCATTCTGTGGTTCTGACGCCCGATATTTCTCATGCTCCAAAATTACTAAAATAACGGATAATAAGTGAAATATGTTTTATTTGTTGAGTATTTTTGCCAAAATTTAAAATATACTCTTATCTGTAATGTAATCCTGTAATATCCCTTCCAGACGCCATCTGCAATAGTGCTACATAAAACATCATTTGTCATTTAATCATACTTTTTTTTGTGGTTGTTTTCTTACAAAGGTATTGGGTTTGTTTTTTTTATTATTTATATTTGATGCGTTCTTGTCTTTTCTTTTAATTTAAAGATTTACTCCATAAGTTAAAACTTTGTCATTGTTGCGTATGGGGCACCCCTCCTCTACAGGCTTTTGCCTTTTGGGATGTGCCTGGCATTGTATAATTGGATATGGAATTTATAAACTATACGGTGAGATCCCCCCCTCGTATTGAGTGATATTTCAAAAACAGAAACGTGTTTGCATTCTCACTTAATTCTCATTGATAAAATATCATGATTTAAATTCCTAAAAAATTATAAATTCATTGTTCTTTCCTGTGGTTACCGGCGATCATTTTCGAGTGCAGTTTTTGTTGATCAAAGGGTCATCAGGAAGACATGTTTCTCATCCGCACACGAATTAGATCAATTATATGACGAAAACTGGGATAATGCGACAAAAAGCAGAGTTACACGGATAATTCCTTCAATCGTATTGGTGTCTCAATAAAAATCTATTGATTGAATATTATGTGGACTTTATACACTATGCATGTGTATGCACAGCATGCATTATATCTTATGGCCTTTAAGACATTGAATAGCTGCTGTTACATTGTCTGCAAAGACACTCCTATGTGTATCATTCATTAGCATAATTCTCTTTCAGTTAATTCATACCCAATATCTTTGGTTGTATAATTCAAAACCTAACCCACTATAATTCAGACATGTTATATACAGCACGATTCACAATCCAAACCATCATTGTTATCAAAGCGATTTTCAATATAAAAAATAACTGTCAGCATAATGCCAAGTTCATGGCAGAATGATGAGACATATGCGTTAAAGAAATAAAGAACCGGATCATGTAATTTTAGAAATTGATCAACGAGATCATGGTTTTGTTGTTGTTGTTTTTTGTTTTTTGTTTTTTGTTTTTTTGTTGTTTTTTTTTTCGTGGGGCTTATTTAACCTCGGAATCCTGAAGCAACTAAGGCTTATATGGTCCGAGGAGGTAAGCAGCAGTTAAGTGTCTCACCCAAGGACACAAGGTTGGTGGCTGGTTTCGAACCTCCAGTGGCCAGCGCCAAGCCCTTTCGAGATATATCTAATTGAGGAACAATCAGGTTTTTTCTTAGAAATAACGACATTCTAAATGCAATCACGCATTGGTGGCAAATGAAGACTCGACCAGATAACACACCCAGTTGACATGAGTTGATTCTGAGAGCTACATTGATCATATCATGATAAATTAAATTAATTAGTGTAATTAATAATTGAATATACACATACATGTAGTGATCATTACAAATAGTCATACTATTACAGCATGTAGTAATGTGATAATCATACCAGTAACACTCTCATGTATATGTGTGTTGAATTCCATCTGCATTCATTCCATTCATGCAGCTTGGATGTAACCTCCAATAACCTTTGGAATAAAGATGAACTTTCTTCGTGATTTATGGATGACCAACATAAAGATGTGAATAATTAAAACATATGTCAAGCACTGTAAGGTAGTTTTAATGGATAACAACTGTCCAATTGATCTGCTAAATGACAAAACTGCATTCAATACATTCACCTGAAGACACAGCGATCGTATAGTACAGTTTTGAGCGGTTAATCTCGATGATTATATGGCTTTCTAAAGACAGGAAGTAAATATTTTGTAATCTTTGACCTCCTCAGATAATAGTTGAAGGTCATACATAAAGAAAATTAAATGTGAATTGCCATACAGTAAGCAAAAACAACGTACCTCTCAAATTTTGTCATGACCTGTCGTCTGCTGTTTTGGCTTTGAATTTGAAGCTAGATGGAAATATATAACTGGTTGCATATACCACAACCGTTTCGGACCTGTGTATAATGATCTGAACTTCCAATTCAATGCCTATTCAGAACTGGCGTACAATTGGTTATCACAAATCTCTTTAAATAGCTCAGATATGACACCTTCAAAAATAATAATTTTTAAATATTTAAAATTCGTGGTGGTGAGATGAACAGTGATTTTTCCTTGTTTGGTCTCCTATCCATGTTATCTGAAATTTGTACATCATTATTTAGTTTTTGTTTCACAATTTAGTTTTTGATTATTTGCATTTTTTCTTCCCTTGTTATTTTCTTTTAATGGGTGAAATAAATGAATAAGGGTGATGATGAAAAGTGCCCGAGTTGACATTGACTCCAATGATAATAGGGAAGCAATGTTTGATTAGCAGCCGAATTTAATGGGGCATAAAGCGCGGATTAGTGGACAGATCCAGGCTTATAATTATCGATTCAAATGCGAACTTAACACTGTTGCCTCTATCTTTTTTCTCTTTTTATCTCATATCTTGTATATTTATGTTTATTAACACAACTTTCGTTCGATCTAAGCACCAGAAAAGTCTACTAGTATTTTAAGAGTTATACAAATGTCAATGCGCGCATCATTCAAAAATCCGAGTTTTACCCTGCGCCCTGTCAAATTCCCCGGCATTGAATACGTTGAATCTGTTTTTAATTTGCGCTCATTAACAGATCAAGTCATCATGTCGTCAAATGAGGTGGACGAATTCTTCAAGGCAGCTGATGAGGTCGCCAGGAAAGCATGCGAGGTGAGAGGTCAAAGATCTCGTCAGGAAGGGGGGGAGGGGGGGGGTATTTCTGTGTCTAGCTGACATACTACAGCGAGCCCAATGGGTCTACAGACCTCGCCCGAGAATCTGTGCTATTCTGTGTCATATTTATAATATACTATTATACATTGTATCATATATAATATCATAAATATTAGCTCCCCAAGCCGTAGCTAAGTGCATGGTGTGTGGGAACTGCTCCGCTACCCTTCCTATCCTTCCTATCCTTCCTACCCTTCCTATCCTTCCTATCCTTGGGGAGCTACATAAATATCACTAATTAAATATGAATGTTCAATGTTGCCCTAACTCCATATAGCCATAATCTGGGGATGAATTACCAATATAGAGTCT
>KB308886.1:154914-167686 GCA_000328365.1 Capitella teleta | reverse complement strand
CGTCAGAGGGCGCTTCATGCTGCGTGCATGTTCGTTGAGGGGGAGGGGAGGCCGGTTGGTCCACTTCAAAGCCAATGTTCTCCAGCACACTGCTGGAGAACTGCTTCATCTCCAGGTCTTTCACCTCCTCAGAGAGTCTGCTCTGAAGAATTCCCTCCCATCCAGTGGCCGCGCTTTTCTTCAGGTAACGCTGGTTCGGCAATGGCTTCAACGCTTTGGGCTCAGGTTCAACCGGAGCGAGGATTTGCTCGGGTGGGGGAGGGGGAAGGGCGTCCAGCGAATCACCGATGGTGGAATCTTCAACAGGAGGAGGAGGGGGAGGGGGGGGTGTGGCCACTCCGTTTGTACTCCTCAGTTCTTCTTCCATGGAGTAGTCTTTGGGAGGAGGAGGTGGAGGAGGGGCCTCCTGCACAAGCGGCGTGGCTTCCTTGCCCTGATGTTTGGCCGCACGTTTCTGCCAATGTTTCTGCAGTTTCGCTTCGTGCTTCACTGCCGCTTCAACGTCGTCGATGGACATGGAGTGGTTGTGTCGCAGCCGTGCCAACGAGGGTCCTTTGTCCGTGTTCAGCCGCACCACCAGGATCGACACATTCTCTTTGCAGCCGTACGCCTGCGCGATGTCCTGCAGCTGCTTTGCGGCTACAACCGGATTGCCCGTGACGTAGATCTGCTCAATGGCCTCTGTGTACGTCACGTAACGCCAGAGGCCGCGATTGGCGATGATGATGAACTCATCGTCATTCCTCAGCGCGATGGTGTTGGTGTATGGGTCAGGAATGACGTGTGGGTAGAGGTAGCCACATCCCAGCATGCGAGTGTTCTTGGTTGTTCCGTTGACTTTGTTATCCTGAAATTACAATCATTAATTCCCAAAGGGAGAATTATCATCCTGCAAGTGAAACCTACTTCAGTGATAATTCCGTCCGATTTGAAAACTCTCTGGCATTCATCTCTATCCTCATCCGTCACAAATTTGCGGGTCAACAAAAGTGCATCTCCATGGCGACATAGCACAGCTTCCACGTCACCCACGTTAGCAATGCTCAGTGTGTAGTGTTTGATGGGAGACGCCACGCGATGCATGTGACAGAGCAAGGCAGACGCCCCCAATCGCTGCCCCGTCGCCTTTAAGTTACTGCAAATACCGCAGTGACAAGCGATTCACGAGAGCGAATAAGCTCTTCACCTGTGGGCGGCCAACATGGCGTATTTCAGATAACTGTGAGACGTGCGTTCGTTTTTGATCTCAGCGTTGAGAATCTCCTCCATGTTGTCCAGCAAAAGCCTCGGAACGTCGTTGTTATGGCCCCCGTCAAACATTCCAAACACACATTCGTTTTCTGATCTGAACTGTAGCATCTTCAACGTAGCAACACACAATCTAGAGATGACATTAAAAATCACTCAAGTTAAATCTCCTTTCTCTTACTTATTCCGCATTCCGGCCGTTTCTGAAAAACCGACTTTCCATGGAAGATCCGAATCCACGTCAATGTCAGTCGTGTGCAGCTCAGAAGGGGGCGGAGCCTCAGGAGGAAGCTCAATGCTGAGTGGTGCACGCCGTAGTTTCAAACCGGGCAGCAGCCGGTTCTGACCGGTTAGATCAACGAGACAGACCTTCTTCCGATGTCTGAGTTAAAACAGTTTCATATTTGAAGCGAGTGCATCGCTGGACTCACTTTACTGATTTGAATTCCTTCGGATCCACTTTGAGTTGAGCGTTGAGTGACATATCGAGTAGGTTCAGTTGAGATGCCATGAGGTGAGTGACTGACACGTTCAGCAGCTGATTGTGGCCTACATCCAGAATCTAACGACAGGAATTCGCATAATTATTATTACTATTACACGCATATATTAATTGCACCCTTAGCGCCGTGGCGTGTTTGAAATCCGGGAGAGAAGCTAAGATGTTAGAGTGCGCACGCAGCACCACCAGCCGCGGCAGATGGCCAATGGCAGCTGGCAGCTGTCGCAGTTGATTTCCAGAGATGTTCAACTCTTGCAAAAGCTCCAGTTTGGCGACATCGCTACGAGAGCAAAATGATTTCAATGTTCCACGATTGCAAGTAATTAGAACACTCACGAGTCATACATATTGTAGATTTCATTGTGTGAAAGATGCAGGATCTTGAGTCTCCTGTACTCAGCTACGATCGCCAGCAGTGAATCTCCCAAAGAGTTCCCGCTCAGGTACAGCTCTTGAACCCGGTTCAGATCAGCATTGGCGTTCAACGGAGGTAATGTACTCAGTCGATTCTTGGTTAAATTCAAAACACGCAATCTGTGGAGAGAGAGGGTTCAAAAGCAGCGGAACAAAGGAGGAACAATCGCGTTCACTTGTTGGCTCTCTGCAGGAACGACGGGGGGAGGGCAGTCAGTTGATTGTGGTGCAGCAAAACTTCCTCGAGGCTCAAACTGCCCTCAAAGTCAACCGGAGGCAAAGCAGCGAGATGGTTGTGGTTGGCACGAAGGGATTTCAACTTGCGCGCTTCATTTAATAATCTTAACGGGAGAGAGAGAGAGGAATGAAATTATTATTATTATTATTATTATTATTATTATTATTATTATTATTATTATTATTACCGGGGGTAGCATCATGTGCAGTGTTATAGAACGGGGGTAGATATGAATGTTGGCTGTCGCCATGGTTACCTGGGGGGCAGCTGTGTTAGCAGGTTACAGGACGCCCAGAGCTTCTGCAGGAAGAAACAGTCGCTAAGCCAATCAGGGAGCAGCTGCAGGCAGTTGCTAGGAGACAGAGGTCAAACATGCAGGGTCCAAGGTCAAGGCAGCATGCATAAATTATGCAAATACTTACTATGAAACGTCCATTTGTAGTAGCCACTCTGGTTTTGGGTTGATGACCAAGCGTTCAATGCCTGACGAAGCGAAGTGATTATGCAATGCTACAACAGAGCTGTGTGTTATACTGACAGTTGTGGCTGGCAAAGAGGTTCTTCAACGCCATGCCGTTCGCTTGCAGGGATACCATATCATTGCGCTCAACGTTTAGATACTCCAGCGTGCGAAGGGATCGAATATCCAGGTCAGTGACCTGGTTGTCACGGAGATCGAGATGCGTGAGATGTTCAAGTATGGTCAGCTTCATGGTTTCCGTGGCGTTCAAGGTCAGTTGATTCATGCGAAGGTCAACTTTCTTCACATATTTCATCTCCATCAACGTCTCGGATGGAATGCGCTCAATCTCATTTCCTGCCATGATGATGTTCTCAACTTCGGACGTTCGCACGTTGGTCATTTGAGCCACAACCGGAGGCAGTATAGTGAATCGATTGAAGGCTAAAACCAGGATGAAGAGTTTGCGAAGAGAGAGGAGCTCAAGGGGCAACGTGGATAAATGGTTGTTGTGCAGGTGCAGCGCTTGTAAGCTGAGAATTTTGTAATAAATGTGAGACCTGTTCAAGAAGTGAGAAGTCATTTCTCACTTGGACAACTGTTGAATTTCTCCCGGGATTTCCTCCAAGCGATTGCTTGCGATATTCAACTCAACGAGAGTTTTAATTGAACACAGGGATGAGGGAAATTGGCTGAGATTATTGTTGGCTAAGTTTAGGCTTCGCAGCCAGCGGAATCTGAAAGAAGGCATTGGGCGTGATTCGTGAGTTCAAAGGTCATACCGATGGAGGTCGTCAAGCCAGCCGATGGTGTAGGTGTCCTCGTCGAGGGGCCTCTCCCTGAGGACGTTGTGCCTCAAGTTGAGCATCGCGAGCTGCTCGTTGATGAAGAGGTTTTCAGGAAGAAATTCAAGATGGCAGTTTGAAAGGTCGGCTGTTGTAGGCAGCTTATCGGTCGCCTGGGAAAAGAAGAATTAAAGTGAAAAATTACGGTAATAATCATTGGTTAAATTTTCATGTAAACTTTTGAGTAATTATTCTTGTAACATAGCAAAATTTAGTTTTGAAATAAGACCAACTTTTTTGCATTTTCGGAACCATTTGTTGTACTCGGTTGTGTCGTTGAATGAGAGCCAGATGACCTTCTCTCCTCCAACACTGACGGTCAGTTTGAGGCAGTCCTCATGACCTTTGACCTTGACCTCTTCCACTGACCCCTTCGCCAACTGTACAGATGATGGCTGTGATCGCTTGTACTTATCTACAATTAATTCAGTTTGAGAGAAGAACAAAAAAATCTCCATTTTTGCATAGAAAAAAAGGAATTTTTGGTTATAGTTCTGCTTTTTTTAACTGTTTGGTTGAATCAAAAGGAGTCAGGTGACCTTTGTAGATGAGCAGCCGAGTGCCCGTCAGAACACACATCCGGCGAACCCAGTTCTGCATTATTCCGCCCTTCTTAACCTCAAGGCACGCTTGCAACTGGTTGCGTGAGAACGTGCTATCATACAACGGCTTCCCTGCGAGAATAAATGAAAACCGAAAAAACCACCTCACGAAAACCACCCACCAGCATAGAAGCGAATAAGATACGACAAATCTGCAGTGGCGCCCTCTAGTTGTATCCGTGCCAAGTCAGTGTACCCCAAACCGGACAGGAGCTCATTCTGCAGAACGAGCGGGTGTTCATAGGGGTCCATGCGTCTGATAACGTCCCCATGCAACTGCACATGCAGAGCGTTCACTGACGTCCCAAGCATCAAACACACGCGATGTGCTGAAGTTGCAAGCGCACACGGCACCAACTGAGAACGACCGATGTGCACGCTTCCTAAAGATGCCGGATGAACGCGGATGAATCCGTGACTGCGATCATCCTCCAACCAGTCCTCCACGCTCACATCCGCGTCCAGAGGAGCATCAGCTGCCTCCGGAACAGCCCCGTTTGTGGCGGAGGTAGTCGCATCTTCCCGCTGTGATTTCTCATACAATTCAATGAGGGAATCTGATAAATCCCAAATGTCATCTGGGTTCTGCTGGGGACCAAACACGCGGTTTCCCGTGAGGGTGAATTTGGCGCTCTGGTGAGTGAGTCCTCTGCCCTCCAAGTATTCCCCTACGCTCCACCACGCTTCAGTTTTCTCAGCACGCGTCGCGATCCGGTCGTTTGCGTCCTGCTGGCTGTTGTTGTTTATTTCTGTGTCGTCCTGTTCAACGTCCAACTCCAGTGGCGTGCTGACCCCTGGGTTGACCCCTGGGTTGACCCCTGGGCTGACCCCTGGGCTGACCCCTGGGCTGGCAGACATCGCCCCACCTGAAAAATAGCCTTGGTCAGTGTCAGCATTCATTAGTGATTATTGATTTGTATTATTATTTACCAGTATATGGTAAAAAATAAAGATGAGATATTTCTTAACGTCCTGTGTAATTTTTTTTTTCTTTTTCTCCCTCATTCATTTAAATGAATGTAAATAACGTCTATTCATTTGATCAGATTGAATGAGGGTCACTTTGCATACGAATGTAGAAAAATAACCGTATTTTGACCTCACTTAAACCAGTTAGTATAATTAATATTAATATTAAATATTAGCCAACTATAAGTAATAACTAATTAACTGTGCAGCCTTCATTATTAAGAATTGACCTCAAGTTGACCTGAATCCTAAAGGTCACTGCAGACCCAAAGGCGAATTGAGATGACTCTCCATTGTGGCTACTACACAGCACCAAACATCCGCCAAAGCACATCTCAATCATTCACAAACCCAGTAAAAACTGACCGTGAAAAACAAACAAAAATATGAAGAATAAAATGACAAATATCTTCACTCGTAAAACATCAAAAGGAAATTAAATCGAGGCAAAAAGAATCTTTAAGTTCTCACTGAAGCATCCAGTTTCCCAGGCAACCAAGCGAGACCGGAGGGGGGGGCATTGAGTCCTTATAAGGGGCGGATGCACACATCCAACGAATACAAAGGCAATGAAGATTTCACTGCCTTTAATTTGATACAATTATGATAATATAATGTGTATTGAGGTATGTATACACTGTTGATATGAGGCACGTAAAGACTGCACAGTGGAGAGACATCATTGAAGGGTTTATTAACATAAATTAACATAATACAGCAAGGATGGCTGACCATGCATGCATGTCTCAGAAAGGAGTTCAAAGATTATGGTGACGTAAGATGGAATATTTTGATCCGATGTTTTCAGCATTTATGCCTTTATGACATGAATGTTTTGATGCAATTCGCTCTTACTGTATTCATGGTTCAGTTAATATAGTACATGTGCATTAGCACAGCACTTGAAGAAGCAGTACTTAGAGGTTACCACAGTTAAGTACTTTTGATTCTAGCTCCTGAAGCAACAGTACACATATCCGCACCTCAGGGTGCGGATATGTGTTATTCAAGATATGAATAAGTAAGCCAACTGAACTCAGTGCTTTTAAATAATAATTATAATTGTTCCACAACTCTCATCAATATACCAGGTCAACAATATCTTCAAACGAAGACATTGATATTGAACAATTATAATTTAAGCACCAGAAACTAATTGAAACCGACAACTGTTATTCACATCGAATGTTGAAAATGAATGATTATTATGCAAATAATTAAAAATCTGAGGTAGCTAGGTCCCTCCAAAAATAGAAATTATTTAATATTATACTCACACGCGATGCTATTCTTAGCAAACAGAGCAGATTCGCGACCAGCGCCTGGTAATATATGCTGCATGATGCAACAACAACAATACCTTCATTCACCACAAACACAAATCATAAAAAAACACACCAAGTCATAATATCCGCAAGAAAAAAAAAAGGTTTGGTATATCCGAATGAGAATAAGATTAAAGCTAACTTCATGTGAAGCTGTTAGTGAAGTGAGCTGCACACAAATACCCACATACAGGCAGTGAATGTCACCTCTTTTTTCTACCTTAAGGACAGTTGAATACTACACGTAGTTAATGGTTATTTCAAAGAATTACTCGTTAAGCTGAGAAAGTGGTTATACGGATTTCAGATCACGCTTGTTAATACTTAGAATTCTCAACATATTTATTCACAAGTCCACAAGCCAGGAACTTTTAATGTTTGGGTTAGTAAAGTTCTTCTGTGAAATAAAAGAGAAAGGTTTGAGTGTGTTTGCTGAGCTGAGTAAGGGAGTCGACAGAAATGTTTAATTCTTCATTTTACCCACAGGCAATGGTGCGATACTCATATTTCAATGTTTGTGTTATTGTTAGATATTAATTATGAAGAGCTCTAATTGTTATATTGCTATTAATTAAATTATAATTATTATTATAAATTATATATTATTATAAATTATTATTATAAATTATAAGATTAAAAAGGATACTTTTGATTAAAAATATATGATTCCAGCATAAATTTTACCGGTATTTAAAATTAGTTACTCAAATACACAGCTTCAATTTGACATTCTGCCTCGGAGCTTTTGCAATTTGGCAAACCGGACAACTGTGGCTTTTGATATCGTTATTGGCTTGCAACTTGTGAGCAACGATTTAAAAATGCGCAGCTTTGCATTGTACAAGAATGTCAAAAAGGATTCTGCCCTAAAAAACCCTTTGGTAATAAAAATCATGAAAAAGGTACGGAGAATCTGGCTTTGAAATTAATAAAAGCATTCACAAGATGTAAAAAATATGAAATCAACTGATATAAATTAATAAATTAATAAATTAATACATTAATAAATTAATAATCACCCTTGAAAAGGTTGATTTTCCTGGAATTGCTTTCAAACCGAGACAGGAGGAGGTGCGTTGCCTGTGGGAGCAGATTTCCTGTGCATTTTGTTTGAGTTTGAGAGCGAAAAGAGACTTTTCGCTTGACACCCATGATGCTGCTATGAAAGGGACGCCCTATTTGTATCATTGAAGAAGATTGCCAAGATTTTCATATAAGCTGAGATGAGCCTAATTAATAAAAATATTAACGATCACTTTGGGTGAACACAAGATTCAACTTGAGATTATTGTAACTTATTCATATTAAATGAGATTGTTGATATTTATGACATGCAAATTTGGTGAGAAATTATGGGATGTTAGCTTCAAAGAAAGTGGTTTCAATCAGAAGGTGTGACTGTAAGAGAGGGCTGGATTTGAGTTCATGGGTGATGGCTGAGTAAGGACAGTGGTCACGGGTGACTGCGCACTGTGACTGAGCACCGTGACTGAGCACTGGCTAGCTATTCATGCTAAAAAATAAATAAATAAATAAATAAAAGAGAAAGGGAAAGAGAACACTCACAATTATTCAAATAGACAAGTGATGAAGGAAGTTCCCCAAATATCCTTCCACACAACAGAAGGTAATCAACACACACTGCGAGAAAACACACAACTTTGATTATTACATATTGCCAGACATATGTTCATTGTTGAATGTAAAAAAAAATCCTGAAAACGAATGTAAAAATAAAAAAGGCACAAATAAATGAACAGTAAAACTTCCCAGGCGTCAGCAGAAGCTTAATATCGCTAAGAACTTTTTTTTTAAATCAAAATAATGAACGACGCGATAAAAAGCAAACAAATCTCATGTGAAATAAAGTCACTCAGATCTCTTGCACTTGTTAGGCACAGTTGAAGTTTTGGTGTAGCGTTAAGTGACTCTGGGAGAAGGAGTTTCAAATAACAAAGTTTGATTGTTACAGTGAATTTGATGGGAAAATTGCCTGCGAAATGGTCATTTGGTGAGTGGACAGTGGAGCGTGATTTAAGGCAGCCGACCGGAGGCCTGTAATTACGCAATAAACTCAAGTGGAACATACAAAGAAATAAAAGGATTCTTGGGTGATAAAAATTATAGGTAAAATTGAATCAATTAAATAATAAACTTTCTATTAATTAAACAATTTATTTCTTTTAAATGAAGTTATGAGCCATAGTTCAAAGGAAATGATGATGATGTAATTACGAAAAATTCAATGAGGAAAACACGCATATTTAATATTATTGTTGCCATGGAAACTGAGGAACCGATAAAATACACAGAATAAACAGCATGAACAATTGTGATTCAAAAAAGAGATTCAAAAGAATAAATTTGAAGATTAGTTCCATCATGAAATACGGGTTAAACCTCTCAATTTTGTGAGCAATGAGTTTGTTTTCAATTTTTCTTTGAAATAAAAGCTAGAAGTCTTACATAATACTTTGAAATTCAATTCAGGGTCACGTACGTGAAGAGGCAGAGTCAAACGAACGCAGTTAGATCTCTTAGTTTGAAGAATCTCTTTGAAGGTGGGAGTATTCTGTGGGAGACAGAGACGACAGAGTGCACTAAGGTCGTACGACTTCCTTGAGTCCTAATCTATCATGAACATCTGAGATGCACACGTAGCTGAATTCTCGCGAAGGAACGAATCTTCTACAAATTTCATGCAATTCTCAGCCACTTAATCCGTACTTGGTGATTTTAGCTACGAGCAGCTCTAATTACCATAGATCGATATAAAGTGCACAGGGGAAACCGGATTACCTATGAGTGAAGTTTCACCCAAATGTTGCTTCTTAAACGTGAATTACGACTCAACATATGAAATATGTTGTGCGATACAAGCGATTTCTCACAGGGTCAATCTCATGCGATTGGTTGAAATTATATGAGCACATAATTATGTATATATGAGCCAGTACTCAGCCAATCATTGAATTCCCTCTCTGTGCTGCAAATCACCGATACCAGAACCAAGGGAAAACGGCACAAATCAAAAAACCAATTTCACAAAATAAGAAACAAAATGACGGGCAGAGTAACAAACATGCAATGGACGCTCTTTTGATGCATCGTGAGCACTGCTCATGTCTTATCACAAACAATTGACGGATAAGAAATCGGCCAATTGCACCCTAAACCAAACAAATTCCAAAACACTCATTAATATGACAGCATGAAGAGATATTCCCACTGTGCGGATACATATACATACACTCTGCTCTTTTCGATAGATCGCAAGAGGTTTTATATATACTTTTATTCTGCATGCTGCTATAGACAGCAACACACAGCGCCCGGCCTAGTTATGCAGTTGTGGGCTTTGAACCCGGAACCTCAACCTCCACGATCGGCGTAGAAATGCAGTCAGGTAGAAAGAACGGACGGAACCCACGCGTGCAGAAGGTATGTGTAGTAGTACAGCCACGTCTAGCACTAATGTGATCCATAAAACAATTCCATTGTAAACTTGTTATGATTACATAACAGTGGCGTCTTCGTTCATCCGGTTGAATTCCATGGGAACAAAGGAGGACGTAAGGGACGAATGAGTGGCTCAAGGAGCGGAACGGAGAGGCCACACTGACTGAGTGACTGAGTGACTGAGTGACTACAGTTGTAGGGTGAGCTGAGAAACTAAAGCTCATACCCACGTCTACGAGAAATTCAGCCATCAGCTGATCAATGCATGTCTGTCCCCACCTGCGATTAAATATTGCAGGTTGTTCAGTCAATGAATGAATGATTCATTAAGTATTCAGAATTACTCATTTGAATAATTAGTTTTTGCCTCATGATATGTGATTTTTGTCAAAAATATGCGTCTACCATGCCATTACGCACATATTAAATTCAAGAAATAAATTAAACTCTGCAACCTGCAGCGACAAGGCGCAAATAAGCAACGATTGAGGGTCATTTAATGGGAGTATCCCGCATTACACACCTCTATTATCGCCCACTTTTACCTGCTCTGTTGAATCCTTTCTAAGGTCAACAGAATACACAAAGTCTACACACACCTCGAATTAAACATATGCAAAGATGAATCAATTTATAATACATCCACGAAGCCCATAGCGCCCACCTTGCTCAGGCAGCAATTTTGAAGGTTTTTCTTCTCGTGATAATATGTTGAGACAAATCCACTCTAAGCCCGTCTCTCCATTGAACAAGAAATGACAACAGAAAAGGGCGGATAATTAGAGAAAGAGGCGTTAAATGGTAAATTATTGATCATGAAAAAATCCAAAAGTATTTTGTTAACCATAAATAGGTATGAATAAAATAATATTTAGTGAAATGAGTTTAATATTCGACGAAAATTGAAACATCAAAAATCATAACGCACCTCACAGTAATACGTTATGATTGCTGGCGTTATATAAATAATGTACAATTCATCATTAAGTTCATCTCTTCTCACAGGGGTTACTATCTCAGTTCTCAGTTTTGATATTTTGCTTTCAATGCTCCTAGGATAAATGGAATCGAACTAAAAACTTTGTAATAAGAATGAGAATAATTTTATTGCAATCTTAATGCCATGCCAAAAATGATAAAAACCTCCGCTCTGATACATTTACAAATCAATACGATTACCGATCAATCAAAGAGTCAGTATTTGAAACATTAAACAGCTGCACTTGTCAAAACACTCAACACCGATTTCATTAAGAAACACGTCTTTATTTCAACATACAGAAAGGAAAGGAGCCAGAATACAGTTGAAAATAAACGCAATAAGTCAGCATGAAAAATACGAAGGAATGAGAGAGATAAAAATTTCACAGAGGGAGTTCATTCACATCGGGTATCCCATGCTGCCTAGCGCTTGCTGCTGGGAACTCAGCACTAGGTTCTGTGATTTGATGGAATCCGGAAACAAACTGTGATAGTTGGGCAGAGGAACATAGGCTGCAGTAATCACTTTACCTGCAAAGAGAACATTTGAGATTTGGACGATGGATTTAGACGCAAACTCACCAGCAAAATATCGTCCGTGAAGAGCGTTAACCGAAGCCACGGCGGCAGAAATACTGGGGCACTTGACGTAAACGTTTCCTTGCGGCGAGGCTTTGTCGACATAAATGTGCAGGACGCCCCCGTGCTTGTTGCACTCCTCGATCACATCATCCTGGATCTCAATTTCCCAAGTGGTCGTGGCTTCTCTGACAAAGAGAACAAAAAAATAATAATAATAATAATTAAAAAAAAATCCCAGTCATAATGGTGAATGGTGAGCTACCAATCTGAAAAAAAAAAAACCCAACAAAAAACAAACAAACAAAAGAAATTTGACTTACGTAATTGGGTCAAACATGTTTGAGAGCATGAAGCACTGCGTTGCAATGGGGGGAGCGGATGCAGCTATTGCAGCCGCACACGCAGCTGCAGATTCCACTTGAATTGAATGCGGAATGCCGTTCATGTTGAGAGCATTGGCTGCAACCTGTGGAATCTCAAATCCTGTTCCCTCAGCCAACTTAGCCATGAGCTGCAGCCGGCCAGTGGCTCCGAGGTCAATGCCCGCTCTGTCCATGTCATCCGTGTCCAGAGCAGAAGGACCCGTCGTCTCACCCAAGCGTTCTGTCACGTGACCCACTTTCATGGGTCTGCCAGCAAGTTCAAATCCATTGAGCTGCTCAAGGGCTTTCTTTGCATCTTCGGCCGTGTGAAACTGAATAAAAATAAATAAATAAAATTTTCAAAAATAAACCGTCATTTGACGCACAGTGATGAAGCCATATCCCTGCGAACGGCCGGTTTCGTGGTTCTTCATCAGTTTAATATCATCGATTTTACCAAACGGATCAAAAATTCCTCTCAGCATTTCTTCTGTGATGTTGAAATGCAAAGAGCCAACATACAGCCGCATTGGGCCAACAGCGTTCTTGCCAGCCGCAGCTGCATTCGCAGATGCTCTGTTCTTCTCAGCCTACAAACATCAACACAAGAATAAACACGGAATTCCCCAAAGAAGCCAACTGACCTGACTGGGCTGAACCAGGATGGGCACTCCAAGCAAGCGCTGCCCAGTCAGCCCAAGAGCCAGGTTCACACTCTCCACATCGTGGAACTCTATGTACGCAATTCCTTTTGATCTCCTGGTTTTGTTGTCAGTGATCAAACG
>KB308886.1:114372-126581 GCA_000328365.1 Capitella teleta | reverse complement strand
GGAGAGGAAGAGACTGAAAGGCATGTGCTGTTTGAATGTGTTTTGTATGAGAGGTTGAGAGAAGAGTGGTTGAGGAGATGGAGAGAGGAGAGGGGAGAGGAGGATTTGGTGGAGGGAGTACTGGGGTTCGCAGTAACATCCGCGGACCTGGAACGACTGGTGTTGAGGAGTGTAGGAAAGATTTGGAAGGAGCGAAAGAGGAGAGAGAGAGAAAGATAGAGGGCAAGGCCCTGGTCTGACGTTTGTGAGAGAGTAAAAGTGTTTGTTTTATTACTATAATTTGTTATTTTTTTTTGGTTCGTTTATGAGTTATCTAGTCAGTAGCAAGCTAGTGCTGATGCTTATGTTACTTTACAACTTGCTTCTACATCGGTCATTTTACGTGGAGGGCTACCAGGCGGCGTCCTCTCGCACTATGAATGAGTAGAGCAACGAGTATCTTCTGGTCATTTATTTATTCATTTTATGTGTTTCTCTTTTTATTTTTATCTTTATTCTTTATTTATCTATTCATTTATTTATTTATTTCTTCATTTATCATTTTGTTCTGTTGTGGGGAAGGGGGGAGGGAAGTAGGGCTTATTATTTGGCTGGTTATTCCAGTTGAGTTTTATTTCAGTTATTACTGTATTATTTATGAGGTTATATCTTTTAGAAATAGAAGATATAAATAAAGAGAAACTCGAACGTCAGATTGTAACAGTGCCGAAACAAAGGCGCTTTAATCCGATCAACCTGAACCTGAACCTGAGCTGACATCCTATAGTAAGGGTAAG
This sequence comes from Capitella teleta, assembly GCA_000328365.1. Taxonomy (NCBI): domain Eukaryota; kingdom Metazoa; phylum Annelida; class Polychaeta; family Capitellidae; genus Capitella; species Capitella teleta. The sequence goes on along the minus strand of KB308886.1, from coordinate 125,805 downwards.
ATCCTTATGATCCTACAGCGAGACCGAGGGGTACGCAGATCTCACCCGAGCATGTAGTCTCGTTCCAAGACTCAATATTGATAATCTCACAGATAATGGCTTTAATTTATTGAGTTATAATACTTAATAGCTAGCATGGATTGATGGAATCATGTGATTGTGAGATGTCAGAATGATGAGATATTATTATGAAATGAATCCCGTCGGACGAGGTGTTGATATCAGTGAGTGATCAGACCTGGCTGTAGCATGTCAGCTAATACTGTACAGTATATTCTTGTTATGTCTTATCATACTAAGCCTCATGGGGCCGGTGTTAGACCATAATATAGTATAAGCAGTAGGCCCATTTCGCGTTCTTTTTCCCTAGCTTCCAGAATAATTATTTATTGAGAAACAAACTGCATTAGTTATGTGCATTACCAGATTAGTTCAGTTGCCAGGTATTTTTGCACCCAGAAGAGAGAATATCCTAAAATAAATAAATTTTTGTTCTTACTTTTCAGATACATGTATGACTGAGTGTTGAAGAAGGGCGTGATGAAGAAGGTCAAAGGTCGCACGGGTGCAACTTCCGTTGGACGCGATCGTTACTTCTCCGTGTCGCTAAAACTCATCCCGACAACAGAAACATTTCAGCTAAAAAATATCTTCAATGAGATGAAAATTAAAGCTCTGAAGAGTTATTGTGAATTTGCAACTGGGGTTCCCTTTCATATTCAGCGACTCAGTTACCTGGATCAAGGTACGTGGCAGAGAAGTGCAAATATGCAGTGCTTGTGAATCTGTATTGTAGGAGACCTCCTTGATCATCTGGATGTGAAAGCCTTGGACATTGTACCAAACGCTCTTTTACACATGGACGTTTGGGGAATGTGGAGCCACTTGCTGGAGGCAGTGGCTGCAAATGACCTTGATTGGGTGAGGCGCGGCATTATAATTTTCCTTGCAACATTGCAACGTGGCGTTACAGGTCTTCCGTCTTGGAGTTACCGCGGAGAGTGATTACAAAACTCCAAATTCGGAGTTCATGGGGGCCAAAGCAAAGAGGGAGTGGTTGGCCGAGCGAGCGGTCGTGGCTCTGTTTGTGGCGTCGCACAGGGGTCTACAGAAGATGTGCGAAAGGTTAATCGAATCGGGCGCAAACGTAAACGGGAAAACACCGCTCGGCCACACTGCGTTACATGTTGCGGCTGCAATGGGCCACGGACATATTGTGGATTTACTCCTGGAGAAGGGTGAGTAGTAGACGCTTTGATTAATTAATTAATGAAATTACACAGGTGCTGACATCAACGCTGAGGACGTGGATGGAGAGACCGCTCTGAGCATCGCCAGTCGCTTCGGCCACAAAGGGTGCGAGCGACATCTCTTCTTGTTCCGGTGGCAGCAGAGAGCGAAGCAGATCCGCTCGCAAACTCCTCATGAAATGTTTGCTCATCAGTATCATGACTCAGCGTTCCCTGTTTGGTTGAAAGGCAGACACGCTCAAGTCTACTACACCAAGATACTGCCTCCGCAAGAGTACCAGGGCAGCAGTTTGGGGGCGCCTAGGAAGGCCGTGTTGTACGAGGAGTTATCTGAGCACTCTGACGTTTCAGAGGATCCCGTGTGGGATGATGAGGACGATGAGGAAGGAAGAATGCTGAGACGTGCGTTTTTATTTCTCTCTAAATCTTTTTGTTAGAATAATCTTTTTAGGACCAAAAGCTGATCGGAAAATGCTGAAAGCGACTGATATGCCGTCAATTGAAGAGGAGTCGTTGAAACGCTCTGCGAAACAGAGGTGAATTGGTTAATCAGCGGTGTTTAATTACGCCTTGTTATTCATTCTTTGCAAGGTGTTAATTAACGATCTTTGATAATTAGCAATTTTATCACAACTTATATTTCAACAGTGAAGCGTCTCAGAGGAAGGTCATGGTCACAAAAGCAACGAAACAGAGGTACACCTGCCGTTCGTAATACGCTGTGTATATTTTTGTGCTTCCCTTTAAAATGCTGAATTAATGTTTTATTGGTTTGCTTAGATTAATCTTGTGTGGAGTCATGCTTAATCAATGCTTAATCAATGCTTAATCAATGCTTGTTGAGTCATTCAGCGTGTTGCAACAGTCAAAATATGACTTCTGCTTAGCTTCAAATGCAACAAGTTTTCGATTTTTTTAGCTGCTGAGTCTCTGCTTGATTAGTTTCTCTTCTCTTTTTTTCATATTTTTTTTTTTAACATTAAAACAAAACCCCCTTTTTAATTTTTGAGGGACCCTGTGAGCCCTCCCCACCCTCCCTTGATTTGCGAGGATGAAATGTGTTGCAAGTGTGAGCTGCTTTTTGTGCATGAATTTCATCTCTGAATATGTTTGTGCCTGGGTCGATGGGAGAGTGGAAACTATTACAAATTGCTTCAATTTGTTATAAATATTAATCCCTGTACATGACCCATATTTTGAAAGTTTCTAAAAACAAAATGTAAGAAAAGTCAGCTGAATGAGATATTTAATTTACTCTTCAACCAAAGCAATTAACCAGAGCTTAATAAACCGCGCTTTTAACAAATACGTTGATCGTCAAATTTTGCAGGATGGTAAAGAAAGGACGGAGGTTGACGAAGGATTCGTTTGAGAAATGGTTGCAGAAAAAGGAAGCCGAAGATCAAAGAAGGATTGCGCTCCAACGAATGCTCCACCGGAGGAAGCAGCAAGAGGATGATGACCGGTACGTCGCTTGTGAGCGCAACACTTGGCGGGGTTCTTTCTTTTTTGGTGCAACAGGGCTGTTGTCCTATGTGTCAGAAGAATTTTTTTTTCTACTCTTTAGAAAAAAAAAAAAACTTATAATAATTTGCTGAACGGGGTATTTTATTTTGCATAAATTATTTTTTCATTTTCATTCAGTGTTGAAACCAAGGATCCACAGAGGTAATTCTTTGGTAGCTGAATATATTATAATATATGAATATATTAGCCAGATCAAGCATGTTGTAGCTTTGTATTTTATTTAGCGATGCGGCGAATAGTGAAATATTCCTAGCAGCTGAAGTCTGAATATTCAGATCTACACTAGCTGTACATTACATATTTAAGGCTTCTTATACTGAATGCAGCATCTCTACTGACCAATTCAGCATTAGGCCAAAAAGTAAGTGTACATTTGTTCTTTTGTACACTGTTCTGAGCTCTGCACAAAATCAATAAGAGTCGAGAGTAAAAAAATGAGGAAATTTCACTCTTCGTTTGCATCTTTTTTTTGTTTTTTTTTTGCATCTTTCCTTCTAAATAAAAAGCTTTGAATGATCTTTGATCCTCGACGTCTTATGTCATCAAACGAACACTGTATATTTAATTCCAATCAATCTCTGCATGGAATTCAATCTGCATGAATTATATTCCATTTTTTATTTAAACTCAGTTATCATGTTTGTCAATCCTTTATTACCTTTATCCTTTATTATCTTTTCAAAAAAATGCGATTTTCTCAGGAAACGCCAGGTGGAATTCCAGGATAAATCATACGAGCAGTGGTTGGTCGACAAGGAGGTCTCAAAAGGCCCCCGTTCGAAGCCCCCCGCGACCCTCAGCGCCACCCCACCTCCAGCCGCCTCACCCTCAAAGAACCTCGCTTCATTGTCGAAACAGACGACAGAGGATGTCATTCGGAGGATTATCGACCGTCGTGAGAAGGAGGCACTCAAACGTGGTGAAGAGGCGGCAAAAGTCCATGAAGATTTCCGTTTCTGGTTGGACAGCGATAACCAGCAGTTGTTTGAACATTTGGTTCACAACGGACCGAGGACTGTGCTTCGAATGTAGGGGTTTGGCTCTGTGCCAATTTCATGATGCCAATTTCATGATGGTTTGGCTCTGTGCCAATTTCATGATGCCAATTTCATGATGGTTTGGCTCTGTGCCAATTTCATGATGCGCTATTGCTTTGTTTTTGGCTCTGAATTGCTTGGCGATAATTGTCTTGAGATTATTTCAAACAAGATATATTCAGGTGTAGTGGTTGTACGAGTGAAAATCTTTCTGTTTTTCTATGAGGGATGAAATTAAACTTGATCTAATTTATTTGTATTGTTACATGTGGTATAAATTGACCCAAAAACGCCAACGAACTTAAAATAACACGTCACTTGACAAAATTGACGAATTAGTCATTTACACATTGACTCATAAACACTGATTTCATAAACTTCCACAACAAAAACAAAATGTACTCCAATCAAGTATTAATAATTTATTATTAAACTCTTTTACTGCTGATTGAACACATTGTGAAAAATCCGTCCCTTTTTGACATTTCATTTTTCATGTGATGGAAAATTGCAATAAAAAAATTTCTTTTGCATTACTGTGTATTTTTAGTTTTTGTTCGTGTAAATATTGATTTACTTTAGTTAAGAAAAAAGTACGCGGGAAAAACAACTCAAATGCCGCACATTCAAAGAGCTTAAATTCCCCCTCACCCCCACAAAAAAACAAATATAAATGATATAGAATATATTTTATTTTCGATGTGTATATTATAATAATTATGAATTACAGTAAATGTGTAAGAAAAGATGAGTTCAAATAGTTATTGCTAAACGTCAAGTTGGTCGAACGTCATCAACACACAAGGCAGAGAAACCGCTCCACAAAGAGAGGGAACGGACGTGTATAAGAATATTGTTTTAAAAAGGTCCATCACATTGTTCTTTTTGAAACAAAATGCTCGCAAAAAAAAAAAAAAAAAAAATTAAACCAGAGCAGTTAGAAGAATAAAAACCAGATCGGAATAGCGTGTACTAGTAGTGCAAATCTGGTTGGTTAAACGATAATAATAATAATAATAATTGCACAGATAAGAAATCCAGTAGCCAATCCGAGGAGAGAGAGAGCATGCAGAAAATAATATCGTACACGAGTAGAGAAAAAAAAAATAAAGAAAAATATAGAAATAAAAATTAGGACAATAATAACCATAATACTCTGACTTGGTTAATAGACTAACCACTAAGGAATATGCATCATGATATGTACATAATCGCAGCCCATTTCACAGCGCTATAAAGTCATTACAGGTTCCTTCGCCTCCCCCTCCTCCTCCTCCAGATGATCCTTAACTTCGTCTTCATCATCCATTAATTCGCGTACTTCATCAGAGTCAACAGAAGACGGCGCTGGACTTGGAGAGGAGGTGGCCGATGCGAACGACTTTTGCGACTGGCGTGTCGATCCCGGTCGAGAGCCAGCGAGGTTATTCCTCTGGTTAACCGGCTTCACCGTGATGATGAGATTAGCGGAGTTAGCCACCATCATATCGGTGACCTGGTCGAGCGTTTTCCCTGCCACTTCGATGCCGTTCACTTCAAGCACTTCGTCGTTGACTGCCAGGAGACCTGTGCTCTCGGCCAGCCCCCCAGGCACCAGCCTCGAGATAAAAATGCCGGGAACTTTCTCCAATCCATGAGGGGTCACTCGCACGCTGGTGCCGTCTCGGATGTAGAAGCCGAGGGGTTTATCTGAGCCGTTCTTCATGAGCTTCACTCTACGGTGCGACTCAGGAACGACATCAACGTCTATGATGGCAGAGACACGACGGAAGTCATTGGGCATGCTGATGGCAGGGCGGGCGGTCGGCCGAGGTTCTGCTGCGAGGATTTTGGAGATGGGGCCCTTGCGACGCTGGACTGTGCCGTAGCCATTGATCTCTAAAACACTCGTGCCTGCAACGGAAAACAGATTGCATAATAGTCATTGGGTCAAGCTATAGAATTCACAGAAAAATCAGTTTTCAGAATTTTCATTTTTGAACATCCGGAGGCAACCAAATGTCAACATAAAAGGGAAAATTGGGAAATTCAAATTTAAATAAAGGTCAAGGCCACTTATTAGTGTTGGCTTCTAATTGCTAAATGATTGAATTCTTATTATGCAAAGCAGAGATGCGTGTTTAGTCGCTACATGAAACAATTAATGCTCATTAATATTATATCATACAATCAATATTGTAATAAATTCAAGGACAAAATCCTTTTTAATTTTAAAAATTGAATTTTAGTCGGCGCCACCGACTGAATGATAGGATGTGTATATTATTATTAATTATTATTATTGCTACATGTACGTAATGTATATTATTATTAATTATTATTATTGCTACATTTACGTGTAGCAATGATTGCCAATTATGCTAACCTGATGTGCTCGTTAATTCTGAATGTACGCAAACAAATAATCAATAACATCCTTGGTATGTAGGTCAAAATGTCAGCCTTAATACAAGAATTCAACATTGGATGATTACATGCAGGTCAATTCACATCACACAATTATTATTATAGCTCTGTTTCATAAACATTTGCGTCGATACAACATTCTAAAGTATCAACACTAACATACCAATAGAACATTAATTAATGTAAATGTAATCTACACCATGCAGGTCAATTCACATCACACAATTATTATTATAGCTCTGTTTCATAAACATTTGCGTCGATACAACATTCAAAGAATCAACACTAACATACCAATAGAACATTAATTAATGTAAATGTAATCTACACAAATTATACAATATACATGTAAATTAACTAAAATTTAATATAATATAACTTATTTTAATTTAAAAGGAAAGAATTCATCGAATTCATATTGAAGAAAGACCTCATTTTGCGCCCACAAATAACACAAGAACTTCAGGGCCCGCACTCATTCAGTGACTCAAGCAATAAAACCCCAAACACAGCTGGCCAGAATTCACTCAAGCAAATCGGTTGCCATGGCCACAGAAAACACCTGCCGCTTCTTGAAAACTTCGCATGTTTACTCAATGCAAGCACCAAGGTCAACCACTGGTTGATCTAAAACCACATAAATGTGAAGTTGTGAACTTGAAGTGTCTTATTATCTCTTAAAGGTAGAGCGAGTAAACGAAGCAAGATATTAATAAATTATCAAATAAATTAATTCATTTCCATGATGAATTCGTAGAAATTTTACCCTAATGCGACCATAATCATCATTTTATGACTGAATATTCTAGAAACCAGACTAATAAGATTATGACTCCATGTATAATCTGTCTTGTGTCTTAGGTGTTAGGCCCTTGCACCATAGGGTACCCAGTAGTACAGTGGCACCCCATAGACATGACAGTGCGCCCCAGTCTCAGTGGGGCAGGATTCCCACAATCACAGTGTACAGGAGAGAGAATGCCAGTACAAGGCAGGAGTTATGGGCACAGATATTGACCAAATGCCTCGTTCATTGCAACCCAAGGCCACACAGGGTTCAATGACCTCTGTCAGCGTATGATAAGTTCCGTTGATTGTTGATTGGAAATACCGGCAAAGTTTAGTTCTTTAGTACTTGATGATTAATTAAAGGGATGGGGAACTAAATTTTAAGTGATGTTCTATTGACTCATAGCACCAATTGATAGCATTCCGTGCCAAGAACACCATGCCTGGATGCAAGCGTAAGGAAATAATGCATTCCGAATATCGGGGTTAGCATTGCGCCTATGGGAGGATGGCCTCCATTGCGAAGTATAGGAGGCAAACGTCAGCTGATGGCTTGGTTTGGCTGATGGCTGATTGGTCCCGTTCCCCTCGTGAAGCTATCGATTTCAGCCAATCAGAGCAGATCATCTTCGCCATAAAAGGACATCTTTGTTGTTTACGAAACGAAAGCGCATGCGTGGTGCACTCTGGCTGACCTTTTTACTGTTTCAGGATGAGAAACATGCTAGGTTTCCCAGAAAATCGCTTGTTAAAATAAGAAAAATAGCGACAAATATTTTTTTTCGCGCCTGACTGGTGGCAAAATGATTATTCTATCTATTTCCGAAAAGAAAAGAAACAAATATCCAAGGGTTTAGTCGAAGGACATGCTGATATGACGAGGCCCATTGTAAAAGATGGGGAACTCGGTGTTTCATCACAGCTCATGACGTCACGCCTAATTAGCATTATATCTTCCGCGAAATCGTTAGCGATGATATTCCTTGTGTGGGCCAGGCATAGGAATCATTTTTGGTGCATCAAATAACGACTCAAAGTCCATTTTCAACCAGTTCTCCCTCCCTTTAAATTATATTTAATTAATAAAAATTTAAATTTCAAATAAACACATTTACCTGAAACCCCAGTTTATTTTATAAACTGTAAAATGAATTAATTGGATCAAATCACTTGATTATTAAAGAAAGAGATAATTATCATAATATTATATTTATTTAATATAACCATTTAATTCAAAATTTCAAAAAAATTAAAATTAATTATAATTTTTCCCGAATCAACACTAAAAAAAATTCTAGAACTGATCGAGATTTTAGATAAATGAACTGTGAACAAGTCATAACGCATGAGGCCCAGGCAACTATCTGCACTGTCAAATCGTGTGCCCATTCTACATTACATTAACCTGTAAACGCAATGGGGAATTTTGATACTTCGAATACCATCGTAAAATGTAATCCGGCTGCTAGAAGATCGCAATGTAAATAATGTTGAGATGCTGAGACATTGCTTTTAATTTCCATTCAGCTCTTATTCTTATTATTCTTCTTCTTATTATTATTATTCTTATTATTTTTATTCTTTAGAAGTCAATTAAGAATGAAAAGCGGATGTCGATTCTTAATTTCTTGTTTTCAATTTCATTGGTCGTTCCGTGACGTTCAGAATTGGACTAAAGTTCACCAGACTGCCAGACTGAACGCGAGTGCAGAAGCAATTGAATCTCGGAGAATGCAAGATGACCCACGCATGATTTTAGCTCAGTTAGCCTCACCAGGAAGTATGTGGACGTTGTAGTATGTTATATATGCACATGGAAATGTAAAAACATTAAATGATACATAAGTGAGCTTCATGTAAAAACATTAAATGAAACATAAGTGAGCTTCATGTAAAAACATTAAATGAAACATAAGTGAGCTTCATGTTGAAACACTAAATGAAACATAAGTGAGCTTCATGTTGAAACATCAAATGAAACATAAGTGAGCTTCATGTTGAGCTTCATGTTGAAACATTAAATGAAACATAAGTGAGCTTCATGTTGAAACATCAAATGAAACATAAGTGAGCTTCATGTCGAAACATCAAATGAAACATAAGTGAGCTTCATGTTGAAACATCAAATGAAACATAAGTGAGCTTCATGTTTCATCATTTTAGACGACATGATGAGCAACTCACCTCTTCTTTGAATGAGGATTTTCAGAAGTGGTTTCGCGGTCGTCAACGCTTTTGAGTAATTGTCGTTGTTGTTGATTGGCAAGAGGTCTCCTTCCGGATCCGTGTAACAAACGAGAAAGGGAATATTCTGCAGGTGATGAAGTTCTTCCAGCAGGGAATAAAATTCTTCAAAGGTTTTTCGCGATTCTCGGTAGTCGAGACCGAAACGTCGATATTCGGCATCAAACTGTGGAAGAAAAACATAAATTGTTTTGGTGATTTGTCGATCAGCATTGGACGGAATATGCTGTTGATGGTCAGTTTTGTGCAGCAGAGCTTCAAGCTATGAACATCTGAAGTTGATCATCTCATTAGGGGACTCATGATTTAATTAACGTATCAACATGATGCGAGGAGTGATGTTAATCAAACTATGAAATTAAAATTCAATATCAGGCTCAATAGTCGTCACAGAAATAAAGTAAAGCGTCATTCAAATGACCATCGTTGAGCTGAGATCGTGGCCTGGATGTTGCTTTGCGTCATGAGAGTGAATGCTCTTTCACTTCATTTTCATAATTTACGGAGTCAGACTTAATCGAAGCATCTCAGAAGTAGGGCTGGGCGGATATTGCTTAAACACGGATACACGGATAACGGATATCCGTGTTACTAATATCCGACGGATACGGATACGGACACGGATATTTATGCCCAAACACGGGAGCATGCACCTGCAGCGTAATGCCCCAGCGCCTGGCACACGCTGTGAACGCGAAAACCACGCTCTGCCTGCAGTAGTTAAAGACAATCAACCTTGACCTACTGCTGTCATCCTTCTTGCTTCTTGTACATTTCTTTTATCAAAACGTTCAGAATGAGTTTCAAGAGGCATTGCACATGCAGACAGCTCGCTTGCCTGTCGATTTCACAGAGGTGAATTCCTTATCAGCGCAATCTATTTTAAGTATTTTTCCCCAACTTCACGAGTCGCAGATTATACGCCCAAGACGGAACGACAGTAACGTGCACTTTGTGCTACAGTGTGAGTGTACACTTTCAATAAACATGATTTGGAAATGTACAAACTTAGTAATTTCATGAGGCGGAAGTCAGTTCATAACTTCATGGCAATTATTGTTCTATAGAAAGTTTGAAATAATTCAAGTCGCTAGATCGCCAAGTAGCTGGCCTAGGCATATGTACTAGTCTGTATTAACTGTTCAATTTCAAACATGGTTCAAAGTCGAGAAAGTGATGATGAATTTGGTTCACACGAAAACTGCAATTGACAAAGCTGTCACGTGTAACGGTGTTGAAAAATAGGCACTAAAGGAGATAGTCAACAACGCGTCCTTACGTCACTTTTGCTTGATGACTGAAGAGATTCAAGGGCATAGAATTGTGTTTATTTAAAACAAATCAGAATTAGCGCATTGTTGACATCGTGTTATCTTGTAATTGACATCGCTCAGCTTCAGTGAGCAGCGCTTGTGTGCGGAATGGCTGTGCGCTACGCTCACTGTGCGCTCGAAACAAACACTTGAAATTTACACTATCCGTGTTTAACTATCCGTGTTGAAACACGGATCACGGATAGTACTGAAAACCCCCAATATCCGTGCTGTCACGGATATCGGACACGGATATCCGCCCAGCCCTACTCAGAAGTTTTTCCCGATAAAGCAAGGTTGAAGGCGTAGTAAGAACAATTAATGAATTATGATAATGACAATATTTATTACTATGCTTATGGCTTTTTTTGGGGTTAAGGTCTGCATATATTAGATCTAGGATTATTGAATATGCAGATTCTTAGATCTATCACAACCTCACATGTTTCGATACAAATCCACGAGGACAGTCACACGCAGATATACAGATAGTGAGATACACCAGATAAGAGAAGGAATTTAGTAGGGCTGGGCGGATATTGCTTCAACACGGATAACGGATATCCGTGTTACTAATATCCGACGGACACGGATATGTATGCCCAAACACGGGAGCATACACCTGCAGCGTAATGCCCCAGCGCCTGGCACACGCTGTGAGCGGGAAAGCCACGCTCTGTCTGCAGCAGTTAAAGACAAACGACCTTGACCTACTGCTTGCTTCTTGTACATTTCTTTTATCAAAACGTTCAGAATGAGTTTCAAGAGGCATCGCACATGCAGACAGCTCGCTTGCCTGTCGATTTCACAGAGGTGAATTCCTTATCAGCGCAAGCTATTTCAAGTATTTTTCCCCAACTTCACGAG
>KB308886.1:102265-114322 GCA_000328365.1 Capitella teleta | reverse complement strand
TTCTTATATGATGTTTTAGCACTCTAATTGAATAAATTATTATTAGTCTATATTAACATTAACCATTTCAACATGGTTCAAGGTCGAGAAAGTGATGAAATTCAGCGCTGTTTGTGGTTCACACGAAAACTGCAATTGACAAAAGCAAAATAAAATTGAAAAATAAGCACTAAAAGCGATAGGAGAAGGGCATACAATTGTGTTTATTTAAAACAAATCAGAATTAGCGCATTGTTGACATCGTGTTATCTTGTAATTGACATCGCTCAGCTTCAGTGAGCAGCGCTTGTGTGCAGAATGGCTGTGCGCTACGCTCACTGTGCACTCGAAACAAACACTTAAAATTTACACTATCCGTGTTGAAACACGGATCACGGATAGTACTGAACACCCCCAATATCCGTGCTGTCACGGATATCGGACACAGATATCCGCCCAGCCCTAGAATTTAGTGCTGCCAGTGATTGCATGTGAACTTTAATTTTCCTAATTAATTTCTTTCTCACCGAAGCTACTACAATTATAACGTATACTTATTTTGAAACTATCAGACATTTTGTTTAACCTTCCTTTCATTATTGTATGCACCATAACCATTACGCTGTCCTGCAATAAAATTATCAATCTATGTATCTATATATATCAGTACTATATGTCATAGATGTGTATTCAAGTTTCAGGATGTGTCCACAGATTTTGTTCACTCATATGCATTCCACTGAAACCCAAACCTTTACATTAATTTTATTTTTAGTGGACTAGTTCATCATACTTGTTTTTGGAATCACAGGAATGTCGCTAGCAAAAGGTGAGCACCAACTACTGCAAAATAAGGGATGCTTGCGAGAAAGATTAACTCAACCTAGATACAGCGTTAATGAGTGAACATCACCAGAGCTAGGCCAGGCACCTGTGTAGCAGTAGGCAGTAGGCTAGTAATATCTAAGTAGGCGAACGGGCGTGTACGATGTCGATGATTCAAATCACTCACTTTACTCTTGATTTCAGCCATTCCACTCCGAGATCGGGGAGTGGGTCTGGAGTTTCTCGACATCTTTAACGCGACTCCTAATTCAATGATATTCGATTAAAACATAATATGGCCGAAGGTAAGCACTCAAGGAATGTGCAGAAAGGATAAAGTCGTCTTCGTTTTTACGACGGAATCCAATTTCAGCACTCAGGGGCAATCCCAATGTGACGTCATAGCAGCCTCGTTTCGGGAGAAAGGTATTTCGGGAATTCCCCCGCCAAATAAATAAAAATAGCAATATTTATTGGACTCGCGTACGGTTTCATGTACGTTTGAATAGTTATATAATTATTTCGTGAAGATTGGGTAGCATTTTATGGATTAGGAACCAATATCAAGCTGATATTAGCCTATTAGGATGCTTTTCCGAAGTCTTATTTGTGCTATAAGCGATTACTTGAACCGGAGTTTTTGCGGTACCCCCCGGAATAAAGAAGGAAGCATTGCTTTAAGAGCGCGATGCTATTCTTCTTGCGTTTGTTAAAAAGTGCGTTATGACAACGAATATAAAATTCGTGCGTTTTCTGACCACATGTGAAAACAGGATTAAAAAACAGGAGTAATCTGGATCCTGTGATGTTGTATACTAATTTTATATGATTGAATGGGGTATTTATCAACTCAGGGCACTGGAAGGACTGCATTGATGCTAATTTCGGATTGATTGAATCATGTAATAAATATGAAAACCCATGTCCGTGGCCACGCCATGGTGGCAGATGAGAACTTTTTTCAAGAGTGCAAACTAGATGTTGTGATGTTGTAGACTGGTTTTACGTGATTGGAAAGGGTTATGCCTACTCAGTGCACCTGTAGGGGTTTCTTGGTGATTATTTTTAATGATTGAATCCTGTAACATGATCATACTTGAAAACCGATGTCCGTGACCACGCCATGCATAGTGGAGATAGGAGTCATAACGCACTTTTTACAGACGCCAGAAGAATAGTGTTCCTCGTTTTAAGACGGTCAAATAACTCCTCGATATGTGATACTCCAAGGGCAAAAGTAGTGATCAACTCATAATTAGTTAATTATTATAGCCCCTGATGGTATAATCTCGCTTGGCCGTGAGCTGATGAGCCGCGGGTCAAAAATTCGGGTTTAATACCGTGTAGTACCGTGTTCGATCTGGGCGATATTTCCGAATGGTGAAGTTCGAGTTAGTGTCTTAAACAATAGCGCAGATTCTCGGGCAAGGTCTGTAGACCCATTGGGCTCGCTGTAGTATGTCAGCTACTTAAACAATTATTTGAACTAAAAGGTTTGCGTTAAGTGAAAATACTTTTTGAATATGAATGAATATAAGATCGATGGACACATAGTGAAACATCATATTTTATTCCGTTATTAACAGTCTAAATGAATGTACTCAAATGGAAATTACAATTTTCAAATTTCAGTGTGTGTCACTGTGTGCACTACAAACCCGTCTGCGGTTCCTGTAGCATATGTCAGCTGTTTTCATCAGGTCGAGGCGGACCATTGTTCGACGTACGTATTTAAATCAACGTACGTACCTAGAAGTAGGTACAGGTGTACCTAGATCATCATACGCTCCACATTTTGTGACATTGCAGCTTATAACTACTAGGCTGTGGTTATTCGTACGTCACTGTACAAATGGTTTCCAGCGCTATTCGTACGTCACCGTACAAATGGTTTCCAACGCTATTCGTACGTTACCGTACAAATGGTTTCCAGCGCTATTCGTATGTTACCGTACAAATGGTTTCCAGCGCAATTTGTACATTATTCTTGAAACCTATTAGGTCTCAATAAGTTTTGGAAGGTTTTTAGCAACACCCTAGAATAACGTACTTATAGCGCAAAAACTTAAGTTAAATTTAAATTGGTCTAAACATGTATTAACATGCGGCTATTACTATAATTATTAGAGTTGTTCGACACCGACATTGACAATATTGGTATCGGTAATGTCAGGGCTTTTTACCGATAGTCGGTGTCGGTAAATTCACTGACATTTTCAAACAGATATCATCTCATCATCGGCCTTCCTTCCCATATGCGCATATTGTGTAACTGTTAGGATAATTAGCGAAGCCGGCTTAGAAGCCATTCATGCGTAGTAAGCGAGCGACCACGAGTCGACGGCACGAGGCATGCGAATTGAGCCCACGTTTTGTTAAAAAACAAAACAAAAAACTGAAAAAAAGTGTAATGAAAAAACAAAACAAAAAACGTTATGACTGTAAAGCGGAAAAAGAGCACTTGTTGCGTTATGATTAGGAATCAACGATGCTATACACTCGCATTTCGCGTTTGTGATGCTTTCGTTTTTGATAAAGTTTCGGAAAAATCATAAACAATTCATAAAAGTCATGTTGCAAGGTTCGTTTATCACTGATCAAATTTCCCGCCATGTCTTATACATTCCTTGGCAGATAGCCAAATCCGACTTACGCTACTTAAGTTAAGTTCAGCAAAAATGCGTTTGTGGAATCGACTTAACTTGAAAACTTAACTAAACGCCTGAAGGACTTAACTTAAGTCCCAAAGTTAAGTTTCTTTCTGGAATCGGCCCCTGATATTTGTGAACTTTCCTCAAAGAAACAGCCTTTTCAAACGTTACCTCAAAATTGTTAGTATGGGAATTCAGATCATTTTTCATCACCGAACATATGTTTTTCATGGCATAAAATTGTTTTTATTATACCACGGTACACATAGTAATTAATACATAAATGTATGGGTCACATTTATTGAGAGGCTGATCACTTAAGATTTATCTAATTTTCTAAATATATAGATGGACATGTATGCTTAGATCAAAGTGACTCCGTTTACTGCAGCTCTATACAAAGATAATAAGTTACCCGTTTGGCTCAGTGGCAGAACGTTGGACTTTCAATCTAAGGGTTTGATTCCCCTGGGTGGTTTACTGACTACCGGTAGTCGGTACGTAGCACGTAATTATAATACGCTGTAGTATGTCAGCTCAACCAGAGAATGTTGAATGCTGTTGTTCGTCAATCAGCTGAAAATGAATAATTATAATTAGTTAGTCAAGTGTGTAACATTGGATAATTACTCACAATGTTATTATGTGCAGTAATGGAGGAATAAGTTGGAGGTTTTTCTCTTTCAAATCAAGTTACTCTTGTTCTCGAATCAACCTCTCGTGAGATCGTCTCATATTTGAGAATAACGTACAAATAGTGCTGGAAAACATTTGTAGTTTTTTTGTACGGTAACGTACGAATAACCACAGCCTTAAAACTATGCATATTTACCATTTTCTCATCAATATGTGATTGTTCAGCTCTATAAATAGTGGGGGCACCGGATAGCGCAGTGGGTTAAACCGCTGACTACAATCCTATGACGACCGTGGGGGTCGACGTCCCGGGTTCGAGACCCGATCAGGCCACGGGCGTTATGATTGTGAATTACAATTGTAATTCTTCGGTGACTCTGCAGTGCTGCCCAACTGCGTAACAAGGCGGGGCGCTGTGTACTACTGTCTATGGTGGTATGCAGGATAAAGAACCCTTGGGATTTATCGATAAGAGTAGGGGGAAACCCCGGTCCCGGGCCTTCTGTTCTGGCGCCCGTATCACCCGAACGGGTTGGGTGGAGCCGTAAAACCCCAATCACTCAATCACTCACGCTCTATAAATAGTTCCCAGGGGTTCCCTGATTCAATTAAAGTCATTGGGAGGCATCAGCTTCCTGTCACATCCACGGATTAGCATTTTCTTCAGTCACAAAGATGACCTGATTCCATAACTCTTAGGGTAATTGGGTGATTGTAAAAGAAGTAAAAGGGTGTAAAATGGATTATGATTTATGAAATACCAAATTGTGCATAATCCCTCTATCCACTTGACTTGGCTCCTTAAGGACTATGTGGCAAACAAAATAATTATACTCGACAGTGATGGTTGGAGGGGGTAGGGTGTACCTAGATCAACGTATGCTGACATACCTAGATCGTAGTATGACTCAATTATGTATTGATTGATTGTTCAACAATGTTATTAATTACTCATTCTAAAGGCATGCATTTAATTTAAAGGGTTTCTTGAACTTTTCTCATGCCTGGTTAGGCTCTGTCGGTATAATTTTTAAAA
The DNA here is from genome assembly GCA_000328365.1 of Capitella teleta. Classification (NCBI taxonomy): domain Eukaryota; kingdom Metazoa; phylum Annelida; class Polychaeta; family Capitellidae; genus Capitella; species Capitella teleta. The sequence continues at coordinate 109,195 of KB308886.1, read as the reverse complement.
TTAAAAAAATTTTTTTTTAACATTTATTTTATTTAATTGAAGTTGAAAATTGAATTGAAATTTCAGAATTTATTTTCTATAGCATATTGATTCATTTCATGGTGAATGAAATACAGTGTACAACATCAGAAATCCGAATACATGTTGCTTTGTAGGTTTGTTTGGTGCCATCACCATGCATCTCACAGCCACACAGCAAATAATAAATTTAATGAAACAATATGTTTAGTTGTTTACAGTAGTAATTGCACATATATGAAGACAAATATGCCTTGAGTAAACACACCATCAATGCCTAAAAGTCATACTACGATCTAAGTATGCCAGGGTGCGTTGATTTAGGTACACCCTACCCCCTCCCCTCTTCATTGTCAAATATAATTTGTTTGCCACATAGAATCCTTAAAGGGATGGGGAACTAAATTTTAAGTGATGTTCTATTGACTCATAGCACCAATTGATAGCATTCCGTGCCAAAAACACTATGCCTGGATGCAAGCGTAAGGAAATAATGCATTCCGAATATCGGGGTTAGCATTGCGCCTATGGGAGAATGGCTTCCATTGCGAAGTATAGGAGGCAAACGTCAGCTGATGGCTTGGTTTGGCTGATGGCTGATTGGTTCCGTTCCCCTCGTGAAGCTATCGATTTCAGCCAATCAGAGCAGAGCATCTTCGCCTTAAAAGGACATCTTTGTTGTTTACGAAACGAAAGCGCATGCGTGGTGCACTCTGGCTGACCTTTTTACTGTTTCAGGATGAGAAACATGGTAGGTGTCCTAGAAAATCGCTTGTTAAAATAAGAAAAATAGCGAAAAATATTTTTTTTTCGCGCCTGACTGGTGGCAAAATGATTATTCTATCTATTTCCGAAAAAAAAAAAAAAAAATATCCAAGGGTTTAGTCGCAGGACACGCTGATATGACGAGGCCCATTGTAACAGATGGGGAACTCAGTGTTTCATCACAGCTGCTGACGTCACGCCTAGTTAGCAATATATCGCCCGCGAAATCGTTAGCGATGATATTCCTTGTGTGGGCCAGGCATAGGAACCATTTATGGTGCATCAAATAACGACTCAAAGTCAATTTTTAACCAGTTCTCCCTCCCTTTAAAGGGCCAAATCAGGTGGATAGAGGGATGGTTTATGCACAATTTGGTATTTCAAAACCCATTTTACACCCATTAATTAGTCCTTTCCCTATGTCAATTTACCTGCAGTACATGTAATGGGCAGGCAGCTTTTGAGGGCTGAGCATTTCAATTGGAGAGGTAGGAAGTAGAGCAAAGTTACATAATCGACTACAAATAGCTCAGGGCTTCCCAGGAAATGTTTTTCTAATTTACATGGCATCAATTTTCATGAGAAAAAGATGAATATGCATAGTTTTAAGCTGCAATATGGAATGTACGACAATCTAGGTACACTCGTACCTACTTCTAGGTATGTACCTTGATTTAGGTATGTACGTCGAGCAACAGTCTGCCTCGACCTGTTCATCACCATGGTGATGGATACCAGTTCTCAGGCCCTGAGAAATGATTGTCATCTTAATGTTAAAAGATTGTCAGCAAAGCTGATATCCAGTCCTGGCATGGCTAACCCAGTCCTAGGTGGCGGTCTTTGGTCACGACGCCTCTCATCATTGGAATCCAATGATCTGGTATCGTGGGCGTGTGTGGAAGTGCTGAAATAATATGCATGAGACGGTGGAAACAGAACCATCCAGTAAACGATTTTCTTTGGACACACTGTGCAGCGAATATGATCATCATGCACCTGAAACGTGAACAACAAACACCCCCTCAAAATACAATTCCATTCATTTTATCATTTTGGGATATTCTTTGGTCTACAAATAGCACACTGCACATATTAACCCTGTTGTTTGGTGTTTGTCGTGTGTAGGTTGCTGTTATTATGCATGTGAGCGGTTCACAGCTCATTGGTTGATCATAACCACCGTCAGTCACTCTGTGAACTCTGTTTTTCCTGCAATATCAGTCTGGAGAAGGAACAACGAGCGCACAGCTCTTCCAGTGGCATTGAGTCAATGGATCTGAGCACGGATGTCGGGGACAGACTGTAGTGAATAAGCGGGAAACATGAATAGCAAACAAACTCTGCCCATCAGTATAAATGAGAGAAATAAAATGCGATCACAAGTGAGAAATAAATAATCGTCGTATCAACAATCTCAAAAGCTCTTCATCAAAAGCTCAAGAATTCAAAAACCTTGATTCGTTTCACACCCTTATAAGCGTACTCCTATGTCCGTTTGCTCGCGTCCAGAACCCCTCGATTACCAGGCACACATGAAACCTGAAGGTTAGCCACGTCTAACGTTAAGACTGATATGATTGAATTCCACCTAACTGCATCTAACCTGCCAGTGTATCACATTAATCATTATTCATTTATTCATTCCAGATCTCGACTAGAAGAGATGAAAGATTATGTTGGCAAAAAATCGAACAAAATGGATCGTACCCTACGTGTTGACTGAAGAACAAGTCAATCTTCCTTCTTCTGATAGCAACATACTCGATGTACTCCAGGTAGTACCACCAGATGCCCTGGTTACCTTGGTTACTAATTGGTATTTCAGGATGTTACTCCTAGCTGCGCACGCTTCCTGACCGGCAATTCCAAAGCGAAGGAAGTGAGTGACGGCACCAACTCCATCATCGCCATTTTCAGTGAGGAAAGCATTTCCCGCGCATTTCCTGCCACGAGTGAATCTCAACCCGTGTAAGAACAAGCTTCCTGTTTCAGTTCAACATTCGCCTCATCTTCTAGGTGGTTACTTTAATTGGTCAATTCATCAGTTGCTATGGTAACCACCACTAATTTCTCAAATTGGGAAAAACATATTTGATTCTCCCCGCTCCCTTCACGTTTGACGTTTGATTGTTACCTATGCATGTGTATTTTGAGAATTTTTTATTTCAAACAAATTCCTATATTGGTTTGTTTGTATATTGGTTTGTTTGTGATAAAATTTCTTACCGTATTGTCAAGGTTACACGCACCGTGCACTTAGAGGCTGGGAGCGTGTCAGCTTCATTTTACAGAGACGCACACAAACCAGAGGTGTGATTGCTCTGTTTTTTCCCCCAGTTTTTTTGCGGCTGGTTGGGTCATTCTAGAGATCGATGCAAATCCGGAGAGATCTCAAGGCTCTATTGTAAGGGGTGGGGCGGTCATGCGGCGAGCGCACGAGCGATGCTCAGGTGAAATTGTGCGGAAGAATTTGGGGTAAACGGCTAGTGGCTTAGTATTAATGTATAATTAAGTCTTTATTTAATATCATTTTGAAACTTTGCCAATCTTTTAACATGAATTTTTCATCTTCGATTAGTTGTGATTACTTGTGGGCTTGATGAGTAAACAGGCTGCAACTTTTGAACTACAAACTGCTCCGATTTAGTTAATTCATGCATCAAAGTGAATGGATTTGTATCAGCTTTACACCTATAAATATGAAAATGTTGACTTAGTACAACTTTTCTGTGTGAGGGGTTACTTATGACATAATCCCTTGCATAAAACATGATGATTTTCATTATGATCTCAAATGTGTTCTTCATTTTGTTCGTTTCCTCGTTATCTTCTTTCCTCCTCTAATTATTCTCAAAAATTTTCCTGTTCTTGTCTCTGACTGATTCCTTGTTTTTTTTTTCCCTCTCTTTTTAGAATACCCAATTGGGATCGCTCGCTCATTATCGTGAAGAAGTTTCATCTTATAACTCACCTTCAAGAACCTTTGGTGGGTTACTCAATATTTTGTAGGGGGAAACCCTGCAGGGGCATGGCCAGCCCTGAACCTGTACTGGGGTGCAGTCCCAGCGGGGGTGGGTTCGGGAGCGGGTGCCTCCTTCCATAGGAAATTTTTACAAAAATAGCATGGTCATTGGTCAAATAACGAATTTCAGGCTACCTGATGTCTCTATATATTTCTCAAAGCAACCGTTTAATCCGTTTATGGAGTGAATATTTACACTATAATTATATCTATGAAGCTACTATTCTTGAATGGGTGGAAATGAATAATACAATGTTGTTATATAGATGACTAAGGTCACCATAAATATGGGAATTCATGCTGCTAACTTCGTGATTATAATCCTGAATTGCTCTCAGCTGAATTACATAATGATAATAATATTTAAACATAAATAATAATAATAATAATAATAATAATAATACATCTACTGGACAGTTTTAATGAAGCTTACAAAAGGAATAATTTTCAGAGAAATCAATTCAATCAAGCAATCCGATTTATTTATTTCAAATTTTTTTTTTACTCTTTTTAAATTTTTTTTTTTTTTACCGGAGCGCCGCCCTGCCCCTGAAACCCCGGTCCCGGGCCTTACGTTCTGGCGCCAGTATCATCCGAATGGTGTGGGTGGAGCCGTAAAACCCCATCATGTCATGTTACTCAATATTCTGATGTTGATTTACATTTCATATTCTTTCATTTGCGCAGAAAGATTCCTGCTTCTTGCTTGGAATTAACGAATTCCTCTTCTATTCCCTTCACGGGAATCTCACTCCATCATACATCCCAACTCCTTGGTCAGTGCACTTCGGTCATTCATTCTATTAACAGATTGATGGATTACGTTTTTCTCTCTTGTTAATTTAAACATCTTCTTGGCAAATATATAATGTGAGTACTATACCTTATTTTGTTAGCTTGTGGCAGAGTAGACAAACGATTTTTATTGAATTGGAGAGAAGAGAGGGAGGAGCAAGTCGTTTCGAGAGAAAATTCCCGGTCTCTTTTGTTCCAAAGTGAGCTGTACTGCAGCTCAGACTAAAAACCGCGTGCTTACTGAAACACAGGAGGAATGGTTGCTCTCTTATCCGCTCCATACATAGTGTTCCATGAGCACCACATTACCTCTTGGCTATGATGCATGACAGAAGCCAACTTGGATCTTTTCTAGTATTCATGCATCATTTCCACGCTGCAATAATGGATACCAGAAGTTTCCCTCACTAGTCACAACCAGAGTATTTCCTGAATTTCATGACAACTTTTAAAATGTTACATTGGATGAAGCAATTTTAAAATAATTCCAGCATGAGTCTGGCTGATGTGCAAAAGCGTTTGATAGATATCCACAAAGTAAGGTGCGTTGCTTATTCTTTCGTATGTTTTTTCTCTTATTTTTCGGGATAATTATTTATTAGGGAAATTGACGAAGGAAGTCAGTGTTTGGATAATCTTGTGGACGTCATTGGAGACTCAACACAGAAAGGTGTTGTGAAATATTTCTTGTGCAATTGCTTATCCTTTTACTTCCAGTGCCTCCATCATTCAACATCGAGGATTTTATCATTCCTTCTGAGGTTAAGACGCTGTTGAACGAGCTTCCAGGTGAGTGATGTGAACTAATTTGATGCCAGAATTTGAGGAATAAATTTATGAGATTAGAGGGATGTATACCGTCAAACCCCTGTTAATCCACCCTCTTTTGTTGAAGGTCAATCAGTGGAAGATTTGAAATGCACACAAGCCTTACGCAATGATCAAAGTGTGGCTTTTCACCCATTGTAATTATATTTCTTACCAGATTGGAACGTATCCTCAAAAGGCCAAGTTGCTAGTTCAACTTCCTCCGATGAAGCAATGAGTAACATGAAAGGTTCGCAGACTCCCGTTAACAAGGAGCAAAGGGATTTATGCCGTTGTTCGGATGCAGATGCTGTTGCTATGGCGATAGGGCCGCCACCCCAGGAGGAGCAGATTGCTGAGATCACGTCATCAGGATCGCATCTTTTCAGTTCGGATGAATCAAATGAGCTGAACAAGGCAGCCTCTCCTGAGCCCCTGTGCGAGGCTCTTCTCAAGGTATTGTCTGCCAAATTAATCCAGTTCATATTCATGCTTCTCTTTTGGTTTCAGTCCACAATGGAACCAGATGAAAGTACTCAGTTGGTAGATCTTCGTTTAACTTGCACACAAGCTGATTATGCGCATAAATCACCATCTGATTATGTTGCCAAGCAGCTCCGGAATCAGATCGAAGATGAAGAACCGTTCCTCACCTCTGCTCCATTGAAGCCCATCACAAGGAGCTCGCTGGCAGGCTCAGATAAAACACCAGTGAATGTGAGGCGCATAAAACGCCTGACTAATTTTCCTGAGTGTTATGTGAAATTGATCCGTTTTGATATTGATGCTGTGATTGCACAGCAGAATTTGAGGCTCAACAGGGATAATGAGGTGCAATCCTCCCCTGATGACGAGCAGGAGGAGGTTAGGGCTGTTGGAAAGAGTTCGAGGAAAGGAAAGGTTGTTGAAAAGGGTCGAAAGAAAAGGAGAGCTGAAACCGCGAGTTCTGACTGGGAAGAGGAGGAGATTGTGGCTGTTAAAAAGAGTCGGAGGAAAGGAAAGGCGGACACTACGAAATATGATGAGGAGATGGAGGAAGAAGAAGATGAGGAAGAAACTGATACGGATTACAACCCTGAAGAGGAGGAGGAAAAGGAAGAGGAAGAGGTTGTTAGAACGAATCCTAGGAAAGGAAAGATGGTTGTTCAGAAGAGTGCAAAGAAAGGAAAGGCTGAAACTAAAAAATATGATGTTAACGTGTTGTTTTCCTCTAAGAAAGATAAAGAAAAGACAAGAGATAACAGGGGAAGGAAAAAGAGGAAGTTGTTTCAGGAGGGAATGTTGATGGAGGTGGAGGGAAATAAGGAGGAATCCTACACATGTCTCAAAAATGCAAGAAGGAAGAGAGTGGACAAATCACAAGAGAAAGCGGAAAAGAACCAAGACGTCAATGAGTCTGAGGAGGATATTTTTACTGAAAAACCAAAGGATAAGAATAAAAATGGCGCACAGCCCTCGGTTGCGTCATCGTCTAAAGAGGTCTCCATTGCTGATCAGCATTCTCGCGCGAGTGAGCTGTGATC
>KB308886.1:30802-51821 GCA_000328365.1 Capitella teleta | reverse complement strand
AAGAAACACAATTGTACAGCTCATCGAATTTGGCACAAAATATACAAATTGATCAAAAGAAAGGAGCACGAATCATTCAAAGAGAGAACACAAGCATAAATTCGAACATTATCAACATCAGATACCGGGTGAATATTGCATAGTAAGTTCTTCTTCACTAAGATGGCGGGGGCACCGGATAGCGCAGTGGGTTAAACCGCTGACTACAATCCTATGCCGACCGTGGGGGTCGAGGTCCCGGGTTCGAGACCCGATCAGGCCACGGGCGTTATGATTGTGAATTACAATTGTAATTCTTCGGTGACTCTGCAGTGCTGCCCAACTGCGTAACAAGGCCGGGCGCTGTGTACTACTGTCTATGGTGGTATGCAGGATAAAGAACCCTTGGGATTTATCGATAAGAGTAGGGGGAAACCCCGGTCCCGGGCCTTCTGTTCTGGCGCCCGTATCACCCGAACGGGTTGGGTGGAGCCGTAAAACCCCAATCACTCACTCACTCACTCACTAAGATGGCCAAGCCACCGTATGGGCGACCGACCAGGAGTTCAGTCGCGTTCATTCCGGATTTCCCATACACGAAGGCATTGTCCATATCTTGTTGAAGTCCGCGAATACCATCTTCGTTCAACCATTGTTCCTGCACAAATAGCACGTCAACGTCGTCCAGGTGTCTCTTCAAGTACATTCTTCTGTCCATAGCACATCCGTTCGCGTTGTATGTTGCAATTGTCAGATTAGCCATGTGTTATGTGTTAGTTGTTTCTGTGGAAGAGGCCGCCGTCTTCTGAATCCCTTCGTCCAGCGTCTGGTCTTTGATCTGAGCCTCCTCTAAAGAATCTCCGAACGTAATACTATACTTCTGGCCAGAAACTAGCATCGAGTACTGTCTTAAGTTCCGTTTGCTTCACTTCAACTTTGAAGCTAGCAAACGTTGCTTGAATGTTTGACACTTTTGCGACAGAACGGGGTGATACGATATTGCGTTATGGCCTCAGCTTCAGTACCTTTCTGTACTCGATAAACGAAGATATCCCGGCTAGGCTCTGGCGCTCCCTGTAAACCAGAAGTTGCTTCGGTGGGTATCTTTGTACCGACGATTCTCTTTCTGTGGCGTTTTTTCCCTTGAACTTTGGAAAAACCCTCATCAACATTGTTCTGTGGTCGTGTATGAGGCGCGTGCAATTCATGAGACGCTGGTGGGGTAAGATCAGAGTTGATCAGAGTTCTCGGTCTGCGTGGAAGCATTGAAGCTGCTGGTGGTCGGGCAGCCACCTCAGCATATTCTCGGCGAGCCGTGGATTGCGATGCTATCGACCCCTCCATTGCCCTCACCTTCGATTCCCGCTCATCCAGAGCAGAGAGCCTTTCCTCAAGCACACCCAACCTTTCGCACACAGAGAAGAGAAGCATTTCCTGAGGCGATGCTTTAGAATAATAAGCTAAAATAATTTGCACATATCTGACCTGTCAAGATATGACCTCATTGAATGATTTCTATTAAAAAAAAAAAAAAAAATGGTGACTCACTGACGCATTGCATGATTGTTGTTTATAATTATATAGAACCTAGTGATTCTAGTCTATACAGATTTTTATCTTTTGTCTCGCAATTCCAATTACTACAGAAATTCCACGTTATTATTGGATATGTGGTTTTGTCTGCGCTTTCAGTTGTATATTCGATTGTTTTTCGTCAATTTCAAGATCAGAACCCAAATGCGCGCCTCACTGTCCAACAATGGCAAATTTCAAGGGCGAGATGAGCGACCCGTCTTTCCTATAATTGATCCGGTCAAATACTCATCATAGATTTAAAAATTGACCTTGAAGTTGTGCCATTCAGAATTTTCCGATGTCGAGCAGTGGAATGAACATAGCAATATGAAATTGACATCTTCACGCCAGCGGTATTTATAACAATATTCAGCATTTAAATTCGTATTATGCATAACTCTATAATCTTTTAACATACAGAATGAAAATTAAATATAATTATCGATGAACTGAAGCCCATGCTAAAAATCATAAGACCTATTGATTTAATAAACAAATTGATTGCTGGCAACTTTTATTTTAATTGGACGCGGCGCCTGATCCAGTTTCAAACCAGAAGACGATGAAGTCATGAATTTAATTGCTGTTTCGCTTTCGTTCTTTCAATGCTGTCATATATCTTATTCATATTTCATATCCATCGATAGCACGGTTTTGTCACGTGATCAACGCACAGTACTTTTAAAGCACACTCATAACGCACTCGATGTCGAAACTCCAAGGGGTCTGCCTAAACACGTAACACTTCGCAAACCTTGCAAACCACGGATCACATGACCTTAATACTGTTGTGCGTAAAACCAGATTGACTTGTCGATCTGTTAACCCGAATTATCCGAATACACCGTGGTTGTACGTGTGATTCAATTGGTTAAATGATCATAATATTATGTAACAATATACAGCCTCATCTTGGGTGAAAGTAACCTTAAGGATTACCGTACGTTATGATCAACTTTGAATATTTGTCAAAATGATTAATCCCCCTTTTTTTGGCGTCTAAAACGACGTATGATCGTTCAGGAGGCAGGCTTCGAACAATATTAAGCTATTTTGTTTCCATTGTATCGGCTAGAAGCCCAACACGCAGAACCGTTCGAGCTATGTACGCATATAAATATATACTCATGCATGTACATTATGACACACTGCAAAAAAAGAAAAAAAAAAAGAAGAAAAAAAGAAAAGAAGCTGGCTTCTCATTTTACTTGCATGCCTCGATTAGCACTCCGACGAGCGTACACTGAAATAACAGAAACAGACAAGCCCTTACCTGGATGATGCACTCTATGCTTGTTGGGCACCTGAGATAAGCAATTAAGGTGAAGATAGAGTGCAGAGTGATCGAGGAAAGAATGTTGGCGGAATCAGCCGAAGATAGCCGAAGACAGCCGAGGGCGATTCCTAGATTGAGGTACACTTTAATTTAGCCCCTCAGCCCATTCGCAGTGTAAATCTCATTCACATGTATAATATAATCCAACTATATTCTGTCAACCATCTAGGAATTTGTGAATATGCAGAGGGTTTCGGGTCTAACCTGGGGATAGTGTACACTGCTTGAGCTATCCTCCTTTTACACGTTCAACCGTTTGATATTTTTCCCCTTCTGTTTTGTTTTGTATTATTTTGTGCAATCCACTTTTAAGTCTTAAGGAACTTTAAGCATTGCTATCCACCCCAGCACACCGACATTACCTGGGGAGCAATTATTCACATCGATGGAAGTTCCTGGAGAGGCTGTAATAAATCTTTTTTGTTTGTTCCCAGAACACGGGTTGACCAGTTGACCCTGCAATAAACCAATGAAGTCATCTCTAAGTAAATCTGTCCGAACGGCCCTCATAAAACACAGATAATGCACCACTGGGATAATTGACCAGCGCATTTTATTGTCCTGTTTCTTTTTTCATATAGAAAAAAAACTGCAATTTCTATTCACAATAATGAAGATGACCACAGACCCATTCAACAAATAAACGAGTAACGTAGCTCACTGCATGATCGGACATTCAAGCCCCGAGAGAAAACTTGCTTTTATCATTAGCAGCAAGTAAACGGAGCTTCAAATTGAATCTCATGCATAAATCCACTCGAGTATTGTGTCTATGTCTGCTTTATAAGCGAGAGGTTTCATGAATTACCCATGACGTACAATTCGAGGAACGCTGGTCACGTGATTTATTAATTATGTTAATGACGTTCGTATTTGAAGGCTGCCGCTTAACACGCTTGAGAGGTCAGGGAAGGTCAGGGGAGTTCTCAACGAGGTCAGAGGTCACAGAGGTCACTCTGGTAATAAGTAAAAAGAGATGAGGCAAGGGAAGTGACTAACAGACCTGGGCAGAGGTATTCACAACACGAGGAGAGTATGCGTGCCCACAACGGGAAATGCGTTCATTGCAAACGTTATGATTGTCACTCGTGCCTGGACATCGGAGCCAGCCGATCAATTTGTGGCTGGCTGAGCCAGCCAATTAATCTGTGGCTGGCTGTGCCATTTTTCGGTTGACTGTTTGATCAGAACCCTGGTCAGTCGACCTTTTTGCGACTGACCAACTGTTTTTTTTTTTTTTTCTTTTTTTTTTTTCTTTTCATTCAGAAGATTTCTTTGTTTATATATAGTGAAATGCAAAGAAAAATACATAGAAAAAAACAATAACAATTTTGAATAAGATATGCTCAGTAGTCAAACACATTCGGATTGCCTTTGAACCATTTGGAAACACATAGCGTGCGTTTACGGCTGTCTAGTCAGCTTTTCCCGACTGGCTTTGGGGTCTACCCGTGCCACCCAAGAGTTGCTATTTTGCTAATTATTTTCAACTGATCTTATGGAGATTCATGATAGAAGTGATAGGTTGTATACATTATGCATAATCAATGTGATTTCCTACAACAGGCATGTGAGTCAAGGTCTTAAGCATACATGTATTGGCTTATAAATGTATCATTAATGTTGTTTATAAATGTATTCTTTTAATAATTATAATGGCACATCGCTAACACATGTTTTGTACAAACACCCTTGTTTCAGATGGTTCGAGCGTTTTGGCCTCCAGTTGCAATCTTCCTGAATACTTGGGCATCGAAGTACCTGGTGTAAATCATAAGTGTAAATCATAAGTGTAAATCATAAGTGTAAATCATTGCTTAATTGTATGTTGTCAGATCCAACTTAACATAAACACAACCAATAAACACCGAAGACACTCTCTGGGAATTCCACGCCAAGACAGAAACAACAAAACGTGCTATGCAACCCTGCTTTGAATAATATATTGGTTTCGCGGAACAATAAATCGGGCATGAACAATGGAGTTTATGTCCAACCAAAAGAGGCGAGAAATTATTCAGACAACACAACAAAAATGTCACGTTTTATTCACGATGATGAGAGAATAGGTGTGATAATTATTGATTGGTTGAGCAATGCAGACAAGAAGAAATACATTATGAATGACATGAATGACATTATGAATGACGTGCTACCTCGACGCGAGGAAAATTATACCGAAGGCCAAAAGAAACGACATGCATGGCTTAATATATCCGCGTACCCACTATACTCGAATTAGAACCAGAGAACTTGGATGGGAAAACTTGTTTTGCAACAAGCAAACCATTTCTGAACATTGTTCATAAATTATGTTCATGTCAGTGAGAGAGATAAACAGGGTAAACGCTTCCCAGGGGTGAGTTAGCTCTCCCCAGGCACGCCTGACACCTTGTTCGCATACTAAGCGTGAGTTTTGTGATCCTATTCTATTCCTAGTGGGGAGCCCGAATCAACTCGTGTTTTATTCGTTTAAGGTTGGCCACTGATATAATTATAATAATTATGGAAGCGAGTAATAATATATGCAACTTGTGGGATGAGTTTTATTTAGACATCCAGTTTATGTGTAAAATGTAAATTGATTTTATAGATCTGTCGTTAAAGTCAATAAACTGATTATACTTTTGGAAACTCGAAGCTTAATTAAAAAAAAAAAAAAAAAAAAAAAAAATAAACGTATAAAGTAATACAAAACATGCTAAAAGACAATAATTGAAAGCAATAACTGAAGCCTATTAAAAGCGTCAGGTAATCATCAGGTAAGTGATCATATGCAGGTAGAATATTACTCTGATATGCAGGGAGACTTTACCTTTTGCCTTTGAATTGATAGTTTAATTACTGAATACAATGATATCATGATGTGAAGTAGCAACATGACAAGTAAATAAACATGTATCACATAGAACCGATAAATTAATGGGCATTCCATCCTTGACACGTGTATAAACAAAGCAGCTCCAATGTTTGTAAAACACCAAGGAACACTCCACGCTGTTCTTTCGGCCAAATCTGTTACCTTTGCTTGTACTTGCCACTCCAGCAGGTGCTTATGAGCAGGTGAGCCACCTGAGATACATTAAATGGCCACTCCAGTACCTCCATGGTAAGTGTACTCACATGTATCATCAAATGAGGACAGTATGAAGTCATTAACCTTTGACTTTTCCTTTCTCTTTCGGCCCTTTTTCCGCCGTTCAAACACCCGTTTGTGAGATGTTCGTTTTCGTGCACGGTCTTCGCAATGCAATTGATGCATAAGGTCAATGACCTCTATTAACGTTATGAATGTGATTCCAACCCACAAGTTGAGCAATCCACCCATGTTTCCAAATAAAGATTCTATGGAGACTAGTGGTGTATCAGTATAGTGTGAATACGATTTCTGGTGATTTAGAATTCGTATCTGAGCAAAATTGTCTCTGATCAAAGTTTGTTTCTTCAATTTCTCCAGTACTAGCTGCGGATCTGTCTTTGATAAAGCTAAGAGTTCTTCATACACATGATATGGTTTAGCAAATGATCTTCCTTTGATGTACTGCTCGTAGAAGGACAAGTGGTAGCTCTCGTATGGCCACGACTGTGCTTTGCTTTCCTTAGAATAACTGAAGTGTTTGCAAGGTACGGTACAATCACACTCGGTCTCAAAATCACTCAAGGACCTTTCAGTCTCAATTGTACAGTCCATTCTCTCAAAAGTCATTGATATATTCCTTGTGTCTATTTGTCCACATAGATTACCATTGGCCCTGTCTTCTTCCGTCGTTGCGTAATATAAATTGACACATCCGCATTCTTGTAATATCCTCTCCCTTGCACACATTCGGTAGCATTCATAACCGTAGGTTCCTTCAGTAGTGAAGGCTTTCTGCGTACCTTCCACAACATCAATGCAGTGACCATAAGGCTCCTTCAGGTGACTGAAGAACGTACCTTCCAGGTTGAGCGCGACATCATGACCTGCTAGAACTAGCTCAGACCTCAACCAGATGTCTGGGAATGTTCCGCGAGGGTGTATGATGACCCTGACCCCACTTCGACTCGTGTGATATGCAGCATTATCCAGGAGGTTAAATGTCTCATGTATCTCGTGTTTGGATCCCTCAACATGGACAAGCATCTTGAGGCTTCGTATTGGATCCGTTGTGTTGAAATGATGCGTTACGCAAAATCCGAACACTGGGTCTATGAATGGAGTAGTGGTCAATGCTGACCCGAGGTCAGAGCAATTTGTAAGTATCCACCCAGGATAAGCTATGCAATCAATCACAAGCAATCGCGCCATGTAATCAAGTTCAGAATGTATATGGTGGATATTCTGAATGTAACCTGCAAATGTACGTAGCTCTAAAATCCGGAGCCACTCGGAACTATTCACTTTATACTCTCTCTGTATTTGATCCAACTCGTGGTAGAAGTTTTGTTGACTATTCTCTCCCTTCAAATTAGGCTCCAATACATTGTTCGTCCAGTTAGTATCCATGTGACAGAGTGTGACGTCTGGGAATGGCGGCGTTCCTTGGATGGAGACGATATTAATCGTAGTTGAAAATTGAAAGTACTGTTGCAGGAGATTGGAGAGCTGGTAACCGACCACTGTTACTCCGATGACAAGAGCCATTGTCCATAAATATCTCTGGAACCTACCGGACGCTTTGACGATTTTGGGTAAAGCTTTGATGGAAGAGTTTTCTAAACTCTTACGAAGTGTTCCTCGTGAACTCATGACGACCTTTTGCAATGAACACACGGTGATCTTGCGATAAACTTCTCTCCCTTGTAACAATGGCTGAATGCGGCTTGAATGCAACGAGACGGCGAGTACAGGTTGATATAATTGATACAAAGGCCGGCCGCATTGCTTATGCAATGATCGCAGGGGTTTTCCATAGGGTGTCTATTCCCTTGGCACAGCACATTTTGAAGTCAATTTGATGTGTTGTACAATTCATGAATTCAATCAAGAGAACTGTCCATCATCATATTGCGTCAACTCGATGACAATTATTAGGATTACATAATAAAATTAATCAACCCTTATAGCCAATGTTTATTGAGAAACAGCAGTTTTCAATCAGTATTTCTGATAAGGTTTAATAATTTATTATTTCTGCAATTATCATAATGTATGATGATAAGGTAAGGCAATGTATATGTTCACAAAAACTACACAAACATTTTTGCTTGTGGTTTTTGTGTCACTATTGCAAGTTTATTATTGTACTTCTTACAATGATTGTTCTGCCTAATTAAAATTATGGAACTATACAATCCGAATATTTAAAATCGTTTATTGATGTTCAAAAAGCTATTTGGCTTGGAATTTTATGCTTTTACACAGGTGTGTGAATAAACATATTTGCATCACAGTTTGCTATGCGTCCAAGCTAAACAGCGTAGCAATGTCACCACCTGAAATCGCCACGTTGTGGGTGCACCATTCATGATCCGCCCTGTGGTCCAATTTCCGCTTTGGAATCTCTTTTCTCTTCAATGGAGAATTGTCGTCTATTGAAACGAGCGTCGCTTAATTCAACGCATCCATTCACTACACACTCGTTATTGGGACCCTGCCTTGCCGCCATTACGACACAAGTGTTCTCTCGAGTGCGTTCTTTAAAGCTTCGCTGAACTTCATACCACGTGATGCAATCGAAAGTCAATTGGAATGGTTACAAAATGATAGAATGGGAAACATTTTATGCCCAGTCTGACAGTATTTTTTTTTTGTTAATTTTTTTTTCTGTTTAAACTACACAAATATGATATCATTTATCAATGTATACATGTATTGTATTTTGTGTGAAATAAATTATGGATTAATTGAGTGAGAAATGAATTGAGCTGTCTCTGGCTTGGATTGAAATGAGATAAAAATAGTCAGGATAGGAAATGTACATCAGTATAAACACAAATAAACAGTAACATAAAACAAACAGCAAAACGTGATGGAAGCCAAAAGCAAATTATTCCCAAAGTGACTGAACAGGAAAAACGTTGCAACAAATGAACTCATATAGAGGCCACTATTGTTTTTCAAATCATCATTACAATTGCATATTATGAATAGCTACTTGGTATTCTACATTTGGTATTTGTTTTAAATATCTTCAAATGGCCGCAAGATATTAATGAAAGCGGATTGATAAATTCATTGAATATAGTTAATACTGGTAGAGAGTAAAATAAAGTCTTCTGTCTCAGAGTCGTTCTACATGGGGGTAGCATCAATTGATGCGCACTCCGTGTTTCATGCTGTCGATCCGTTGGGGTCAAAGTCGGGAGAAAATGGTCGGCAAAGCACGACGGAAAGGCATGAGATTTCAGTTTATAGAAGAATATAGATGTGCAATATCTATTAAAATCATGAACTTTTAGAATTTGGCAATGTGAAAATGAGTAGCTTTTATGTTCACGATAACTAAGATTACATATAATACGTATAGCCCTCTTTTGCAGAAGCAGAATACGGTGTAAATGCACATTGGCAGTACAATGTACAATGTACAATGTACAATGTACAATGTATTCCCCATATGATATTGCAACAATTAATGAAGGGAAGGATAAAATAATCATAAAGGGCAGGTAATGTTGTTCTGTTAAATATTTTTTTAGACTTTTTTCAGAATTCCAATAGATTTCGATATTTTTAGAGACGTGCCCAAAGTGAGGGAGTTTTCTATTTGCATTCCCATCTACATTCATAACAATACATTTGCGACGCCATCTAGTGTGGTGCCTGTAAAACCCATATGATGGCTATAATGGGTTTATAGGCAGCCCAATTGATGACGCCACCGTGCTAGTAAGTGAACCTGATCGGGCTTAATTAACGGTAAATACTGCATTGGCAATTAAGCTACGTTATCTAATAACTAGATTGCATTCAGCATGGTACGAGGGACAACACACTTGTGTCCCATAATCAGAAAGCACTCAGGCTTCAGTGTCACCTGTAATTATGCACAGGTATATTAGACACATCGGAGAAGATAAATTATTCCTCAATTCACCCCGTCAGCATCAGACTTTGTCAGTATCAGTGAATTATACGAGAATCATGCACAACTCTAATTCGCATTCATAACGTACTAAGATAGAGTCGAGCAATCCTGCGCCATAACGCACTCATGTTCCTACAACGTGCTTAGACATAAAAGCTGTCAGTTGATCAACTGCGGTGATGAATGGGATTCGATGAACGGAGTAATTGAACACGTCTCTCGCCATTATGGGCCGAGAACAGAACAAAGCCAAACATGTTTAAGTCGTTGGCTTAGCTCGCTCTGTGTCTAAACTCGGTATGTTACTGTGTTTGTGGTAAGTGCATCTCATGGATTATGCAGCTGTTCACTGCTTGTATTAATTAGGCCTCTACGGCAATTAATTCCTCTTGTCTTCTTTTCTCAAACGCTGATGTGAGAGACGAATTGATCATCGACTGACTTTTCTTATCTGGTTGTGCAGAATGACTTCTCACTAAATGATTCGATTTCTATTTCAGATCATTTCATAATCGTATATCGATGGATTCAGTGTCGAAGCACCATCTCAAGACATAATTAATCTAAGTTTTGTGAACATAGACCAATTTCCAATTTTACAACAGCTCCTTTTATACGCAATGTCAATATTGCTTCGCACCTTTCAGGTACGTAGCTTATTTTATGTTTGAATACGTTCTCAAATAGTGTTCATTGTAACACGTAACCAGACATTGATATCTCTTACGGTATGCTGAAACATTACGGAATACTTCATTACAAATTAAATCAAAATTAAAAGGTCTCATTGGCTAATAATTCAGAACAACAACACGTTTTCATCAATTTTTACACCAAACCAAAAGACACGTGTAATGGGCGATAATAGAGCGTTTCCTGTGCGCACACCGTCTGGTATATTGGTCATTACCTCGCATAATGCCAAACATTGGCGATTAGAGGCCGCAGCCACTGCCAATGGAGGTCCCCGAATCGTCGGCATCCAGGGTATTTCGGCGTTCAATGACTCCGCTTATGGGTCACGGGAGATTTCCATACACCGAATGAAAAAGCCATTCGCTCCATTGACTGGAAAACATTGAATGGAGGCTGCAGCACAATGGGGCAGTGATGGCACCAGTGTGCAACCAGGGTCTTCTGCAAACTGCTTAATCAACACTATTTATGCCTGTGTTCTTGTTTATTAATAAAAACCATGGATTATCATCTAGGGTCGCGTTGGATATGGCTGTGTAACTTTGGCTTGAGGAACTCTGATGGTTGAATTCTCGTTTGAGAAGCATATAGGTGTGTTTGTTACCTGAAAGCATTGTGTGTCTGCGTCAAAGCATGACGATGAAATGGCAAGGCTACTTTTCTTCGAGCTTTGACGTCACGACTCAATGCTTGTGATTTCGTTGCGATATGCTTTGAAGCCGACGCACAATTCTTTCAGGTAACCCACACACCTTTACCCTTCTCAAACGAGATTTCGGTCATCGTAATTAGTCACTGCATGTTGCTTTGATCACAGGTTAACATGGTTTAAACTGGCTTGTTAGTCTGCGTTTGATTCTGCTTCTTGAGTAAGATATGCTCATTGGTCTCTGAAATGAATATAATTATATTCTATGCGGTTCTCATATCAACAAGAATTCGAGGAATGTGTTTTTGGATTAAGGATGATTTGAACCAAACATGATATGCCAACATGATCTATGATTATAACTGACTAAAGACAGAACCTCCCCATTGAGCAATCGGCCTACATGCCACGAATGATTACGCAATTTAACCTTGTTGCAAATCGATGTCGCCAGATTGACTCGAATCTCATCCGATAAAATGCTAAATGAAAAATGCAATTAAAACCATTGACACAAATTGAACATAGTGGCATTATGGATTATACCTCTTAATTGAATGCGTTATAACCATTTATGTGCTCTCCTAATCACTAAAAGAACTACATTAGTTACCGGTTAAAAAGAGGGTTCAATTCAAGGTCTTGTTAACTGCATTCAAATCCGTTCACAACATTGGTCCATCTTATTCGCGGCCCCTGTGCCAATGGAGATCGCAACAGACCCTCCTCCGATCATATGCCACGAATATTCTAGACGTGCCATTCACTACATCTGCCTTTCTCTATAATCAATGTTTTTCCATCGCTGCTCCTAGACTATGGAACTCTCTTCCCACCCGCATCCGATTGATCGAGAACATTTTTGATTTTAAGAAATCGCTGAAAACCTTTCTTTTTAATAATGAAATCTGATGTTTTTATATTAACTTGAAAGTGCATTTTATTTGTCACCATTGCTTTTATGATTCTGTCGCGTTTAGAGCTTTTTGGATTTTACGCGTTATAAAATAAAATATTATTATTATTATTATTATTATTATTATTATTATTATTATTATTATTATTATTATTATTATTATTATTATTATTATTATTATTATTATTATTATTATTATTATTATTATTATTATTCAATCCAATTAATCATGACACATCTCCCCAACGATTCATTCATTAATTCGATAAAATCAGTTTTGATGATAAGTTAATCAAAGAGCGAACGATTAATGATATACAACTCACATTAGCCAATAGAGCTAATCATATATAATAACTACTCTATTGACACAATATTGCAGTTTTCTCTTTCAAAATCGGTCGAAACTTTGTCATTTGTCACCCTACGCCTTTATACTGTCTGCTCAACATTTTTCTGTGAATAATGTTGACAGCGATGTGTTCAAGGTAAAATTAATTGTCGTTTAGGTTAATGGTTTATTATTATTATTATTATTATTATTCAATCCAATTATGTGTTCAAGGTAAAATTAATTGTCGTTAAGGTTAATGGTTTTCCTGGGCTTGAATCATAGAGCTGTAACTCATTATTTCCGAGCAATGGCCACTAGCTGTTGTGCCAATGGAGTCTCTGTTATGTAACTCAGGATTTTAACAATATTTACGTCTTGGGGAATTAGTGTGATTATTGCATAATATTACTACGTGTAATTGACAGCTAAGCATCACTCGAGGCGTCGATCATTTCTAAACCATCTCAGGTCACCACCATTCCTCTGTGGAATATCCCAGATGAACACACACTTCTCCTCACCGCTCATTGGTTGACAGTGTTATCATTTGAATAAAACCAATGATGCTTCCTCCACCCTGCCACCCCCTCTACCATTTGATCAGACATCATGATCAACCTGCCCCCCCCCACTGGGTCAATGTTAGTTTAAACATGTTCATCCTTTATTACTCCCTCAAAGGCTTAGCGTGACTTGTTCTGTGTTTTATTAGCCAATTGAACGTTCAGCGAAGAGGGTAACGAGGCGATTTATGGTTTACTTGGAAGCAACCCTGCTCCTTTGTGCCCCATTGTCTTCAGGGAAATAGTGAAACCACCAATAAGTACGTAACCTGAAACTCCGGTGTTCATGAATAGCACTAAAAAACATAAGGTTTCTTATCTTGCGCATTGAAACGCCGAAACCTTCTTTTTACTGCGGTTGCAATACTCAGGCATTGAATCAGGCGCAGGCATCAGGCCATGAAGAGATCAATGGCGATGATCCGTATCAGGCGAGCGATCAAGGCAGATAAATCAACGCATCACTTGCTCCCTTTAGGCAAGGGACAACTAAAAGGCTTTCCTGATATGCACTCGACGAATCTCTCTCTCTCAAGGTTTTTTGTTCTTTCTAATTTTTGGTATTGTTTTCAACGCGTGAGACTTCATTAAACCTTTAGCATTTTCCAACTGTGGTAAAGGAGTAATTATAACCGGTATTTTGTTACAATGGTTTAAGGTCTCAGGTGCGCTTGCTAATCAACAACTCTAAAAGTTGTTATTGCATTGGGTAATCATACTTTTATCCCCACTTTCAGTCCCTGGATGCAGCAAGAGTTATCCCTCCCTGAAGAGATCTCTCAAATACGACAAATGACCTCATCCTGCAGTGTAACACCTCTCAGGATACCTCCATCAACTCCACTTGGCTGATCGGAAGTAGTTCAAAGCAATCCCCAGTGCTCATAGGCAACTGACGTTTATTATGACGTAGCGAAACAAATGCTCAGTCATATAACTTACACGCTTTTTGCTCTGACAAGCTTTGCCCTCATCGGCACGTTGTCTGTTTCCTCATGATACACCATGGGCTATATCTATGGTCAATAAAACAGCTTAATGTCCTGGCTAGGACTCTCTTACAAATGTATGTATTGTTGGAGGCCGCATTGGCTTTCAGACTTTGGCGCGGTAGGAACGTTTGTGCAACGTGCATTCAAGGTTTGTGAATAACTTTTTCTTGTTGGGGGATCTTATGGCTCTGCTTAGATATCAGTTGTAATATTATTCTGATCCTTCTGTTATTGATTAAATATAATGTAAGATTATCCATCGTTTTCATTATTGCTTATTTTTTTTCTTCTTCTGCTCCAGTTCTATTTTACTACACACAAAATGTGACACTATTCATACGATTAAATTATCAATCAGCAAACATTTAAACAAATTGATACAATTATTTACTTCTTAAATAATATCACATTTTGCCATGCTTATAATATTATATTGGGATTTCAGCTTGAATTCACGATGGCAATCACCATAAAGAAGATCATCACAAAATGCTGTCAGAATTCGTCTATGAAAGCCCTGCCAAGGATCATCAAGGCACCAACAAAATTCCAGAAAGCCCTCTGGATCCTCGGTCTGCTATGTGGATTGCTGACATCTGGTTATCAATTAAGTCTACTCTTCTTGGACTACTTCAATTTCTCTACCAGTGTCAGTATAGCTAAAGAAATGGGTGCTCCACCGTTCCCTGACGTCACCATCTGTCACCTGGATAAAAATTGGACTTTTAGGATGTTGGAACGAGAATTTGGAGGTGATTTCAGCGTTGATGAGTATAACTACAAGATATCTGAACTACAAACTTTGTATCCAAGTGAAGGTCTGTCATGGGGGCTTCTTGAAAGTCTTAAAGGGTTCAAAGGTTACCTGCAGAATGATTTCTTAATCCACGAAGAGGTTGAGAAGCTAAGAAGGTTGTTCGTTATTGATTGCTCCGTCATCTACAACTGGGATCCACAGCCGTGTTTCTCGGAATTCGAGGCTTACCTGACAACCAATGTGTTTCTTGATCCTGAATTCGGAATGTGTGTCACTTTCTCAGCCGTGGATGATCTGATCAAAGAATTGAAGTTATTGTTGTACCTGGACGATCCTTATACAAACACACCAAGGAGGTTCACCTTTGTCCATGACAGCAACACCCACACTAGTGCTGTTGGAGCTAAGGTCGTGATCCACCCTCCGAAATCATTCCCAGATATCTGGTTGGGTTCCCGAGACATCTACGCCGGCAATGATGTTTCATTTGGTATCGAAAGCACTAAGCGATCCGTACTGGGAGAACCCTATGGCTCTTGCATCATGCAAACCGTGGACGACCCACAAAGTGCTATCAATCGCCATGGTTACGAATGTTACAGAATGTGTGCCCGGGATCAAGTCCTGGAATCCTGTGGCTGTATAAATATTTATTACGCAACAACCAAAGAAGAAAGAAATACGACCCCTTTGTGCGGTACGATTAACCTTAACAATATAACTGAGACATTTTACCGCTTGCGCTGTGCGGAGGAGATACTAGTAGACCTAAATGACATCATGGAAGAAGTTTGTCCATGTCCGACCCCGTGCACTCAATTTACATATGATTATTCCACCAATGCGGTTCCTTGGCCAGCAGGCGTCTACCATCGGTCGTTCTACGAGCAGTACATCCGTTCTCAGCCGTATGCTGCTAAGTTCCATGGTTACGCTGACTTGATAGAGATAGAGAAGGATGACCCAATGGGAGCAGTTAAGAAGATTTCCGAGTTGAATTTGATTGAAAAGAACTTTGCGCAACTTCGAATTATGAACCACCAAAATGATTACTACCACTATGTTGAAACTCCGCTCATCTCGCGTGAAGCAATGTTTGGAAACGTTGGTGGATTGATGAACCTCTGGGCTGGAATCACTTTTATCACAATTGTGGAGATTCTGGACTTCATGTACCAACTCATCACTAAGGGAACCACAGGGGACGAGGAATAACATGATGCTATGAGTATTAATTTGAAACCGTGATGCATGATTATTTATTATTGTGTGATCCCATGTTGCGTTGACAATAAAAATTGTCGCATGTTTTATTTTGTCAAACGCCTTAGAATAGTCCACAAATCCATCAATAGCTTTACGATGCATTGCTATTATCTGGTTACCAGTGTATTGAAATACAGCAGTCTATACTATAGTTATATATAAACTATATATACATGTATACTCAGAGGCATATATCCAGCTAACTGAAAACCTACATGTGCGTTATGACACAGAGGCACTACCCAACCACATACTTAAACCGGGTGCTGTGTACTACCGTCTATGCAGTGCGTGTCGATATGAATACCTCTTGAGATCTATCAGCGAGATTAGAGAGAAGCCCTTGTCCAGAGTTTCTGAGATGTCCAAGAATGTTGTCACCGTGTCCACACCGTGCGTAGAGCCAAGAGGCAAGGGTCCGCATTTGACAGGCAATTACAGGCTCCGTTTTGATGGAGTTGCCGATACCACTCGGCCAATTTACTGACGTGTCAACTACAAGACGGATTCCCCCACAAAGACTTTGCACTTGGGGAGAACTGGGCCACTCTGTCGTTCCTTGTGGTGTACATTGCTGATGAATACATTGTTATACTAAATTAAATAAATGCTCCATGTAATAAATTAATAGACACCATTCTTGATCGGTCATTTGCAAGAATGTCAGTCTGTCACCATCATAGACAAAGATACTTGCTAAAAGCGCAGCTTTCCGAATTTCTTAGCAAATGAAGGGTGAAATGATCCACGTGTTGCCTAGGGACCAACCTCTGGTTTATGACTTATCATTCGTGTAGTGTTCCCTCTGAGTAATGACATCCTTTTATCTCGCGGTGTCAGTGCAAATGTCATCCATAATGTAATCAAAGACAGACGTAGACGGCATACCGCCTCTCTACTTCTCATTTCCGCAGACAATTTCCTTTTGATCACAGCGAGTGAAATTCATATGTCTGCCCCATTAATGAACACCGCATTTTCAATTAACCATTTTCAATTAACCTCCATCTCAGAACTGATCACGTGAAGCTGTTCATTGCTAACTTGACCAATAGATCATGGTTGAGGCATGAGACATGTTGTCTTGAGAAGCCTCCTGCAGCAACTTTGTTCCTTGTGACGTCATCGTCATGGAAACACGAATCTAGGATGAGTGGTCACACCGACGGAGACAAGCACTCTTTGTCTTTGATCTTGTCATCCATATCAAGATAATAAAGGACTCTTATCAGCATTGTTATCAACTAACCATGAATGCATGCTGGAGAGATACATTACCAGCATGTTATATCATAGCCATGCTTATTCCAAGCATTCAGCTTGTCGTAATACTGAGATTATTCAGAAATCCAGTCACAAGGATGCGAGGAATATTTATTCATGTGGCATTACAAACAGAATAAGACTGCTATTGCGTCATAGTGATGATTAAATGATTTACCATTATGGGGTCATTACCAATTTACTACAATAATAACCGTAAAAGCAATCTGAGAGGACTTCAGAAGAATTAATCCGGAAGGAAAACATTGTGACAATATCCTATATATTGTGTGTACTTCATGATTCTCCCCGTATCAGTCGAATCTTTCACTCAGCTGATCCAGTAAACAAACGGAGGGTGGTTTATGTGTCCAAGAGAAGGTTGTGTCGTGAATGAGCAATAAGATTCAATCTTTTGTGAGGAGCTCCTCAGAGAGATTTATTCTTCCTCCTCCACTGTTATCTCCCTCAAAAGCTCCTCTCTCTCGAGGAGATTGGGGTCTTGGGAGATTTTCAGTTTAATTTATGGCTGTCTCTATAATCAAGCTGCATGTATGTGAAAGGGTAAGATATCAATCTTCCAGGGCATGACTTCCTCTCTTTGGAAAAAACAAGTGGGATATTCAATTGATAAAATATCGTCTTGCATGATTTAAACTACATGATTCGGTCTCTCGTTATTGGTCATCGTGAAAACATCGCAAATTGAGGGTGCAGTATATTCAAGGTGCTTTTCAAAGCTATTACACAATGCTTCTTCAAGTTGATACTAAATGGCAAGGTGATGGAGAAGAAATAAAGATGCAAATCATAGGATAAGCATTGGCCACCTTACATGTGTCGATCGAAGCTGCAGTTGAGTTGAATTGCAGTCAGCTGCTCTGGATTTATTAAGACGGATGAGCGAGGGGGTGGGGTTCATCTGATTCAAATTGCAGATCTCTAGTGCTAGAAGAGATCTCGGGTGCTAGGCTGACATTTTGAAAAGAATCCTTTGCATCTAGAATTCTCTTGCGGATGAAGATTCTGAGGTTTCAACTGAAAGCAGAACTCTCCTTACAATCTTCAGAGAAGGTATGTGCATTGGAAAAGCCGAATATCAAATATTAGCCGGGTTAATGCCGGCTGTCACACGCGGACGCTTCTGGGCCTGTAGGTTGAATACTAGCTGCTATCTGCCTTGGGATCCGTAATACACAATGAAGGTTCAATTGTGGCATCGCTTGAGGTCTACGCTGTCGTCTTGAAAGCGAGCCAGAACCGACCTCCGAATGCCCATAAACACCGCAGTGAAAGGAATTGAAAGGGAAGCTTTTGTGTTCATTGAGTCAACGCTGAAGCTCATCAAACGACGCAATATGAAGCACAGCTGTGACAGATCTCAGCACTCAAGCAGAGCAACTGCCATGCAGTGCACAGCAACTGTCAGCACAGATTCCTCAGCTCAATGCTTTGCAAGATGCTTAAACACCCTTCGTTCAATGACATGCCTATCACTCACTATTCGTTCAATGATCGAATTCTCGTCGATTATCTCAGTGGTGATATGTGCTGTCTCCGGGTCAAATGTTTTGCCCATTTTGAAATTCGATTGTTCTTCCACGATGATTTTTCCTTTGTAGAGCTGCAATAACCAAGTTGATTCACAAGATTCATCTATGTCCACATATTAAGTGCAACACAATTCTTGTGAGAGAGTGTATTAAAAGGTGAAGTGATTTCTCTGGAGATAATTATAGTCCTAAGACACCTAGTTGACCCAGATGCAGTATGCATTGCCACTCCAAGTGAATGAAAGCTCAGACCTGTGTCCCTTGTGTTGATTCAACTTGATTGTCATTCATAATTTAGTACAGGAAAGGAAAGATGCCTGCATTACATCCAAATGCACCCAAATCTTCATGTCTTAAGTCAAATAATTACATTACATAATATTATCTCCCTTCCATTCACCTCAATGTAATGGATATTACTTTTAAATGATGGTATCTATATACGACAATGTTTACAATGTTCAGGTAAATGAAGGCAGAGTAATGTATCCATGGCCAATTTCCTAGAAATGCATATGCATAGATAGTATTGGTTACAGAAATAAGGCTTTTTATAACTTTCTCGGCATTGGCTTCGTTAGCTCTGTCTGTGGATTCTCTACTTCTAACATTCAATCCAACTTATGAAGCAAAATAGATACGTTTCCTTGGAAGACTTATCCGCAATATGCGTGCATTAAATATGACAACTGCATAAGCTGTTCGAAATCCATGTCATGCAGTGCAATGCTGAGGATTCACTCATGTGATGTATACATACCTTTTTCATTGCGTAACAAGTTATGATTAATATATTAATAAATTAATGTAAAAATGAATTCGTGTAGGAAATTAAGAATTCATTATCATTTAATTGAGTCATTGTCACGATATCCGTAGATATCTTGAAGCGTTATGAGTCTTCGAGGCCTGACAATATGTCGAGCGTAATTGTTATCACCATTCATAAAAAAATCCTTGATCCATCTTCGGACATCAAAGTGTAGAATAACTGTAGATTATCACAGAAGATTGAACCAGGATGATCGAGCACCAATCTAGGTCGTGGAAACAGCTATAGATCCTCCAGGCTGAAAGCATAACGAAGCCAATGATGTGATTAGATACAAATACTACATCATCCCTACCTGTGAAATGTGATTAACTACATACATTACATAGCATTAGAGCCCATTCGCAGTGTCCTCCTATAGGGTTCTTTTGAGGCTTCATCTTTATGTTAAACAAGTGACGTAATCAGTTCTTCTGTAATGTTGGCATTGTGTCAGGTGTGTTATGTTTGACTTTGCTCTGCACTTCATTACATTCAAGTGCTTCATTGACCCGTTTGAGATCCGTGTATACACAGGTAATTGACAGAACGTGTCTGTGTCGAGATTGGAGCTAATTCGATATCGACTATCTCTGCTGAATTCATGATGGAAGTCAAAGAAAAGGAAGGCGAGAGGTGTTTGTGATGATGATTTGATAATGGTACTAATAGCCAAGCTTGAGAATCAAGATGAATATTGCATTAGATGAGCAGAGAGTTATTTTTACATGAATCTATGTGACAACGAGGGGCGAGCTGTTGATTTCGGATGCATGATCAAAGGCATATTGATGAGAACGACGATCATAACGCCTACAATATATTCAAGCATTGTTTGTTTTTTTGTTTGTTTGTTTGTTTTTTTTCAGTGTTTTCTTCTCTTTTTCTCCTTATTTTCCTACTTTATTTATATATTTTTATGTATTTTCTTTTATGTGTCATTATTGTTTTTTTGAAATACTGCAATATCTGCAATGGCCACCTTCGTTGGTTGCTGAGGTTGTTGAACATATATACATCATGGAGTGCATTGAGTGCACTTATATATATACATCATGGAGTGCATTGAGTGCACTTATATATATACATCATGGAGTGCATTGAGTGCACTTATATATATACATCATGGAGTGCATTGAGTGCACTTATATATATACATCATGGAGTGCATTGAGTGCACTTATATATATACATCATGGAGTGCATTGAGTGCACTTATATATATACATCATGGAGTGCATTGAGTGCACTTATATATATACATCATGGAGTGCATTGAGTGCACTTATATATATACATCATGGAGTGCATTGAGTGCA
>KB308885.1:626503-651453 GCA_000328365.1 Capitella teleta | reverse complement strand
CACTTCTCTGGCTGGTGTAATTTATGAGATAGAGCAAAATTAACTAATCCTCTTTTTCTAAGTTCGTCAAAATTCCTTCTTTTTTTGGATGGATTTCTGTCACAAATTCCTAGTTACCAAAGACACAGAAAAATAGTACTTTTTCTGCAGTACCAACCATTAATGTCGAGTGTGGGAAAAGATAAAATACGGAGAATATATATATTATGTGCCATACATTAGCGATTATCGTCGAAATTCACAAAATATTACAAACGCAAAACCAAGTGTTATAGCTTGTATTGTGACGAGTTCTTTGATTTGGGTGACGACAGTCAAATGGACCACAATTTCCTTGAAACACGAATTGCATGCAGCGTTCGAACGCCCATAAAAATTAATATTTCGATTTTGATTTGAGCGCTCGATATTTTTAATTCTTTTTCCAATTAAATCTCAACTTTCTGCCTTGAGTGTCCAATCAATGGCGACATGATGAAATGCACAGGCGTTTCCTATGTATATCGCTACCTTTTATCCCTTAGTTCGGCTATAAATGATGCAAGCAAGAGAAAAATGCTCAGCTAAATAAATAAGTTGATGCTCATGAGTTTGATCCAAGTGTGAATCAAGAAAAACAAGTGTGACCAGTGATATTATGGGTCCAATCTAATCACATGCATGCTGTTCTACCCTCCGATGCAATATGTCCTGCACGACTGTTCTCGCAGTCAACTGTCGCAAGTTCTCACTGACCAACGAGCGGCCAACAGCTGCATAATTGTAGTAACAGGAGCATCATTGAGGTATCTCGCTTAAGAGGCAAACGAAATGCACCTCTGATACCATTGACCCAATGAGGTACTACTCACCTTGTGAGAGGTGGGTCTAATCCACATGTATCCAGGAATGATGATGTTCTTTCAGGGTCAATATCCGAGGAGGACAATTGGGCCCGCGGCGGATTGGCCATTGCAATGCATCTGAAGGAAGCAGCGGGGCATTTCGCATGCTCGCCTCCCAAAACGATCGATTTTTCCTTCGCTGAAGAACACTTTGGAGGCACTCGCAGATTACCTCTCGTGTGAGGAGGCATGATCACAGCAGGCCACGGGTCCATCAGGTCAATGTCAGCCTAAAGCAAACCCAACTGCAAATGTCCGCCAAGAACTTTGCAACTACAATGTACTGCATCCAGTACTCTATGATCACGAACATTTTACGTGAAGTCGAAATAGCCTCGCTTCAGGGTCTTTGTGGTGCCTCATGGAAGGAACTAATGTTGACTCATCCAGACTCAGCTTATTGGCACATCACGTTCGACCCACAGTGTCAAAAGATATGACATGCATAGAGGGGCAATTTTATGCTGAGTAAATTTGAATTCTCTGTTATTAATAAATTATTCATGCCCAGTCTTAATTCCTGCCATATCAAAAATATTTGAAAATCAAGTCTTAGTTTCTCAGATGGCTTTTATTCTGACCTCATGAAAGTTAGCAAAGATGTTGCCATCTTCAAGATAAATGACAAGTATCTTATGGAAACTTGCAGGCCAATACCACTCCTGTCTTTCTTTAGCTAAGTTTTTGAGAAGCCTTCTGTCATGCAAAGCTTACCTTAATAAAACATTGAGCTCATTAGACTCGCTCAATTACACACATTTGCTTTAAAGGAACGTTTGAGGAAGAGAGTGGTCCAGCCCGGTGGCTTGGCCATCATTAATAATGAAGCAATTTTGAGAGAGTGACTGAACTCAAACTGCTTGCCCTTTATAATTGACGATAAAGCAAAACATTGATTACCTTAACAGAAAAATTATTGACCCAATAATTTCCTTTTTTCGCTGATGGATTGCCTTTGTCATGGCGGGGAGGGGCACCCCGCCATGACAAAAGCTCAGTCGGTTGGACCGGCTGACTGCAATCCTATGTCGACCGTTGGGGTCGAGGTCCCGGGTTCGAAACCCGATCTGGCCATGGGCGTTATGATTGTGAATTATAATTGTAATTCGTTATAATTGTAATTCTTCGATGACTACAGTGCTGCCCAACTGCGTAACAAGGCCGAGCGCTGTGTACTACTGTCTATATGGTAGTATGCAGAATAAAGAACCCTTGAGATTTATCGATATCAGTAGGGGAAAATCCCGGTCCCGGGCCTTCTGTTCTGGCGCCCGTCTCATCCGAATAGTTTGAGTGGAGCCGTAAAACCCCATCATGCCATGTCTTGTTATGGCGGGGAGTCCTTTGGTATTCAATTCTGGCCAATACCATCCACTGAGGGAACTTGTGAAGCAAAACACTATATTTCGATGGGAGCCTGTGCAGCAATCTGCATTTGATGACATCAAGTCTACCTTAGCCAAGACCCCAACGCTGGCTTTCTACGACCGAAGCCAGAAACACGTCATCGAAACGGATGCCAATCTAAAAGGTCTCGGAGCAGTGCTACTACAAGGTGGAAGACCAGTGACGTATGTTTTTCCCAGTCTACTTGACGCTGAAGAACCTTTTTTTTTGCGAGCAAGTTGAACTACATACAGACCACCAACCACTGATCAACTTACTTCAAAAACAAGTATCCGAACATCCCCAAGATTGCAGCGACTCCTCCTACGAGTCCACAAATAAAATGTAAAAGAGAAATACATCAATGGTGCTGAGAACAAGATTGCGGATGCCTTAAGCAGAGTAGCTCCATTACCTACTAAGACTGCAGATGCAAAATCAAATGACCTAATCCCTCTACATATGCTCACTGACTTCATCCCTGCTTCGAAGTTGTGAGAAAAGCGTCTACTTCCGACGCTGCTCTGCAACAGCAAGCACAATATGTCCATCATGGCTGACCCCAACAGAAGGATCGATGCAGGCCCAACGTCTCAGACTACTGGCAGAGGAGAGATGAAATCAGTTTGGAAGATGACATACTTTTTTTGTGGCTCTCAAATGATAATACCAAAAGAACTAAGACAAGATTTCCTGAGAAAGCTACACGAAGCACATATGGGCGAAGAGAAAAGCATCCTCTTTGCACGCGACACTATCTACTGGCCCAATTACAACGAAGAAATCAGACAGAACGTCCGCGACTGCGACACATGCCATGCAACACGGTCAAGTCAACAACGTGAAATTCTCCAGCCACACGAAATTCCAAGTGGTCCTTGGAAGAAAGTAGGAGTGGACTACTTAGAGTAGAATCGCCACAAATACCTATTTATTGCAAGTTATTTCTCCAACATCCCAGTCCTAAGCTCTATGTCAACAGTCAAACGAGCTCATGATAACAACACTAAAATCTATATATGCAGATTACAGATTTCCTGAAGAGATTGTATCTGATCAAGGCCCACAATTCACCAGCAGACATTATTGAGAGTTCGGCAACAGATTTAATTTCAAGATAACACATTCCAGCCCTCATTACCCTCAATCTAACGGGTTTATAGAAGCAATGGTCAAGATAACTAAGAACACCCTCGAGCGATGCCAACGCAGTGGTAGCGACCCACATGCGGCGATACTGATGTATCGGGCAACTCCACTCAGGGCAGGAATGTCACCACCTGTAGAGCTCTCAAACCAGTGACAACTGAAGGCAACAATACCAGCTAAGCTCACCCTCAGTCTCAACCAAAAAGAGCAAAAGAGACCAAGCAAGCAGAGCAATGAGCAAGAAAAGCCCAACACAACAGACATGCCAAGAAGTACAGAGATATTGAAATGTACGAGCGGGTTTATGCTCAACTCAGCCCCGACACTGCCGGTTGGACACCCGCGGTGGTCGTGGCGACGCCCACTCCTGCTAAACCGAAAAGATACGAGATCCAGCTGCCTTCCGGGCAACGCTTACAAGGAAATCG
Organism: Capitella teleta; assembly: GCA_000328365.1. Classification (NCBI taxonomy): domain Eukaryota; kingdom Metazoa; phylum Annelida; class Polychaeta; family Capitellidae; genus Capitella; species Capitella teleta. The sequence goes on along the minus strand of KB308885.1, from coordinate 647,606 downwards.
CCGCCACCTTCGACAAAATCGGAGCACTGCAAACGATCCTGATGAGCTGTCCATCCAGCCCAGTGATGATGATTCATCGCCCGCATATCTAATAGACGTTCAACACGTGATCGACGAGCACCAGATCGTCTTACATATAAACGGCTTGGCGGAGAATAACGATATCCATATCAGTCACTTCTTATAGTCAATTATGTTAATCTGTTATTTGTTTTTTTATTTGTTTGTTTTCTGGAGGGTTTTTTTTTTAGGGTTTTTTTTTTTTTCGATTTTATTAGCATTAAAACAATTCGAAAAAAAAGGTGGTGTTATGCAGGTAAGATAATCATTAATCGACTCAATATAATACTGATTGCTCAATCAATTCTATATAAGGCAATTGAAGTAATAAACTGTTTCTCTCGTCAAATGGATCTCTTCATTGTAACAATTGGTGACACTGATCCCTGTGTGCCACTTATCAACTGCTCCCCGCTGGCATTTGAACGGCACTGATCTCCAACTGTTGATTCGCTGACTATTCTGGGTTCCAACTGACTTCAAATTCAAGTTGTGTGAGTTATGTGGACAAGCGCATGGCTGCTAGCCGTCGCAGCATCTCCTGACTAACCCCCTCTGAATCAATGTATCCAGCATTGGCCTGCCTGTGCTAACCTACGGTCTGGAGGACATCCACCTTGGGCAAGAGTGTTGGAATACAGTGAACCGCTCTCAGGCATCCGTGCTTAAAGGCCGCTCATGGCATCAATTAAGAAGCCGTATCCTCATTCAGACATCATGATCGAGTGCTCTGCGCATCCCTCAAGTCACGAACGTTATTAATATGCGCACTCCACGTCTGTTACAGCGTATTTTAGATATGAACTCTCCTGTACAGGTTTAAAATGTGGCACGTACAACGCATTCTGACGCTTGGGATTTCTCCTCTTTCGCTTCTACTTGTCCCTAGCACACACCATCCAGCACCGCACCCCACTGATGGTTTCTATGGTCATGAGGCCAATGGTGAGGGTACCATTGATATATATACATATAGCATCTGCAGGCATTGCACGTACTCCCTTTCTGGCCATGATGCACTTAAAGCACTGTCCTCCCTTTTGCCAAACGAAAGCGATCCACTTGGTAATCCTGTCCAAGTTTCATCATTGCTTTACTTGAGTTGAACTCTCCTGTTAACCATGATGTTGTCAAGCGCGTGCTGCCAATAATTGGAATGTTCGTGGCTCAGCTCTATGGAGTGGAGAGTGTTGATCATGTAAATGCTGCAAGGAATTTTTTTTTTTCTCATTTTTAATGCTCATTGCTACTAATTAATGATGAGGTACAGATTGTGCCTTAGACCAAACATACTCTAAGACCCAAAGAATATGTGTACCAAGTTTGTTGCCTCTTTTTGTAACATATTCACAGAAATGCGTATCACCACTGGAAAGCATGAAGTAGATAGACTACTTTTGGCCCACTCTGTATATTAATTCGTATCAACTTGATACACATGGAGTATGAATAGTGAAATAGCGAGCTATACTACAATGCGAGTGAAAATCGAGCCCAAATTTTCAAAAATATTATTCATTTGTGCAAAATTTGAGCGGTTTTTTTTGTTTTTTTTTTGGGGGGGGGGGAGGGGGGGTTCGCCAAAACCGGAATCTGCGATACTCGCGTAAGCGGATGACAGGATTGTCATGGCAACGGCGACACGCATGGGACGCTTTTCACGAGCGATGTGGAATCTGTGTGTATAATTATACAATCTAATCTCCAAATCTATAATTATAAATACATGCACAATGTATTACATATAATTAGGTGCTCATGACGGTGTGTAATTCATTTTTCAAAAATTGCACACACAAAATGTTACGGACCCCCTAAACACATGAATGTGTCTTCTACAAGTTCAAGTAAGATACGTTCAATTAATTTGGATATAATACTGGCTAATTATAAAGCAATAGGACGATAATTAACGTGACTTTTTTATTTTACCAGCGAAGTCAAAAAACTACATATGCTATGTCTTCTGGTAAAATTAAACCAAAAGAAACAACTGTTTTATTGTGAATACGCTAAACGGCAGAAACAAATTGTTGGCATGGTCAACCCTGCCATTTGAGATTCGGGTTGTTGACAGGGGACTTCTCAAAGCGTCCTGATGCAAAATAGCTCTTGATTATTGGGATAGCCTTCAAAGTAAGCACGATCATATAGTATATAAGCATTATCAACTCCGTCTTGACTCACTTCAAAGCGTTCAAATGTATGCTTGCAGGTGTGGAAACTGATCTAGGCATTCAGAAGAATACATCTCATTCCGAGCCTGCATCTCGTTGAAGTAGAAATCAGGGAACGTTATCTACGTAAAAAGATATGAGATGGGGTAAAATAAAACAAATTTGGTTAACCTCTCCACAGAGCCAGGGTTTATCTCCGAGAAATGCATCAAAATTCTTCAAGTTGTTTGCAAGTTGTTGAGGCATGCTTCTATGGGTATTTGTCCACCGTGGAAAAAGCGACATGCGGCAATCCGCATATCCGTCACAGCGTCACTTGACTGACTATCCACCATGTTACAAAGGGTGCGCGGCTTTTCAGTGGTTCCACCTGAATTGAAACCATTCAAGGTAAGCATTCCATTGTAATCAGAGGACTTACAGAGGTTGTGCTTGCGTGCGATGTACCCCAGAATAGCATTGCTTTGAGTAATCTTGATATCACCATCGATCAAGTATGGCAGCGGTCAGAACATACAATATTACGACAGAGAAGATTAAAAACGCCGCTTACATTGGGGATATCAAAGCCCAGGGTATATGCTTGACACCAACTAAGAACTCTTATCCAGGTCAGGACCTCCAACAGAAGACCAAAACGTGCTATTTAACATAATGAGTCTGCCAGCCAATCATCCATTTGAGTGTCCGTGCATATTGAACGCGTATAAATAAACAATTAGCGTAATTAATGCATGACCCTAATAATGTCACAGTTTAAAAAGAATTTATAGATTCAAAACGCAATTGTAATATTCTCGGTGATAGGACGTTATGATCACACAGATGGGCGTCTGCAGTTATGCATATCACCGCCACGATTCAGTCTTAATATCAAGTATTAAGAGCATTATTAGTTTTTACTTTACATTCTGAGCTCAATACTGACAAGGGACGTAAATGGTCAACAATAGCATATATGAATGCTGAAACAAAAGGTCAAATGTCATTTATTCGAGCGTTTGGTTGCTATAAATTATATTAGTAAACTTCAATCGATTTTGGTGGAAATTCCCATATTGCTCTAGAAGGAAATACATCTTATGTTGCAATTCATTGATGCTGGAGATCTAATAATCGTTTTATCGGGCTCTAAGAAGGATGTGTACTAGCTGCTATCTGAATTCCGAATCATGAATCCAGGTTTTTACCCAGGACTTGGAAATAGTTATTCAAGTTAAGGTTTCGTCATCTCGATTAAATTAGGAGGTGTCTTTCGATCGTGGCACAATCTGCTTAAATAATTCGGAAATCGATGGTTACACTCAGATAGACATGCTCTTGTGATTCTGAAGCTAGAATTCAGGACTAGTTTTCATCTTGATCTGTTATTTTGTTCCAGAATCACTCGCACACTCTATCTGAGTGTAATTACCATCTTTCCCGTGTTTTATCCCTCAACTACTAAGTATACCATCTCACTAAAAACAATTTTTCCCCTTTATCCAGAAGTTAAAACTCATGATCAATGCTACTGAACAGCATTTTTGATTTTGAAGTGCTTCACAAATATATAATACATTTCATCTGATAAGAATGATTTTGCTAACGAGGCCCAACAATGTATTTCTTGTCTTCATGATCTTCTTCGACATATTCGAGCAGATGACGGATAGGCTGATAGGCTGACCAAGCTGAAATGAGTTGTAAAAACACATTGAATAAACCGAACATTTCAAGATATGTAATATTACTATATATAAAGCACCATCACCGAAAACTTTATAATTATATTGTCGAATATGAATTTCACGTTCAAAATGAGTCTTGATGATATACAGTCAAAGCTCGTTATTTCGAACCTTCAGGGGCCATAAAAATTATTCGTAATATCAGAAGTTCTATAATTATATGAGGAGAACATCCAATTCTCCCATCCCCCCCCCCCCCCCAAAAAAAAAAAAAAAAAAAAAAAAAAAAGAGAGGAAAAAAACCAACTCATGATTCATAAATTGACGTAATGATACTCGTAGTGATACATCATAATGTAGTTATTTAAGCTAATGTAGATGTAAATGAGACATGTGTGTAAACACCTGACAAAGAAAAGGAAATAAAACGATTCGTTGAGGGTTCTCTTTAAAGGTTTTATTGAAATTCACGGCATAAAATTAATGCATCGTGACATACAATCACTCAGTGAAGACTCAATAGTGGATTGTTTAAGCCTATAATTTATGCTGCGATGCTGAGATAAATCCATCCGGTGAAGTAAGATGTTTGAACACATCATCTTCGTTTGCATAGGATTGTTCAAACGACTGCATTGCTGCTGTGTAGATCACTGTGTTGTTTATGGCTGCATTGCTGCTGTGTAGGTCACTGTGTTGTTTATGACTGCATTGCTGCTGTGCAGGTCACTGTGTTGTTTATGACTGCATTGCTGCTGTGTAGGTCACTGTGTTGTTTATGACTGCATTGCTGCTGTGTAGGTCACTGTGTTGTTTATGGCTGCATTGCTGCTGTGTAGGTCACTGTGTTGTTTGTGGCTGCATTGCTGCTGTGTAGGTCACTGTGTTGTTTGTGGCTGCATTGCTGCTGTGTAGGTCACTGTGTTGTTTATGACTGCATTGCTGCTGTGTAGGTCACTGTGTTGTTTTCCTCGTCGCTGTCATCGTCGTCATCATCATTCGAACTTGTTTGGGGTGACTTAGATTCTTTAATAGCATCAATTAGGTCATTGTCGGATGCGACCTGGCATGTTTCGACATGGTCATCCAAGTTAGAATACTCGTCAGCTGTGCAGACATCAGCTCCTTTGGCACGGCGCAGCAGTTCAACTAAAAAATAAATAAAAGATAAAAGCTATCCTCCTCCATGTCTTTATTAATATCCTCAGAATCGAATCAAAATCGAGAGATTACCCATTTCAATTTTGTCTGTGTTATATGCTATATCTGAGTCTTCTGAGTAAGTTTGGACTAATTTCAATTAGTGATTGGAGAATGTTAGCGATCAATCTCTTTGGTGGCATGATTAATCGTTTCTTTTAATTGTCTCTGCACAAACAAAAGATAAAGCAACCGATCGCCACTTTGAAATCAGCGGCTTGCTCGACAACAGAGAGGCGAAACACTCGCCTTTCTTATTCATTAAAGACCGTGGTGTGTAATATCACAGTTAGCTTGCATAATTGAGTCGATTGAGTGACACCCGAGCAGCCATTATTTGCTCGAGAGGGGTGTGGATTATGCTTTAATGAGCAATATTTTGAATTTTAATTGACAATCACACCGTGGGTTCGTAATAGCAGGAGTCATCTCTGCTAAGGGGATTAGATATTTGGTTCGTATTAACCGGAAGTTCGAACAATGCGAAGTTCGAATTACCCGTTGAACTTGCAATGTTAAATGATAGGGATCCGGCGGGGACCCCAAAATTTCTTCTATATAACCGGAAGCTCCATATAACATAGTTCGTAATAACGAGCTTTGACTGTAGTCTTGATGATATAGCTCCTATCTCCACTTTCCCATGTACACTCTTGCATACCACTCACTGCATGTCACATTCATAATTCCAGATCATTAAATTGTCTATAGCTCATTCTTTCAACATTGTTCCGTTCACATTTTCAACTCAATCCAACTCCTAAATATGACCATTAAAGTCACCACCCATAATCAACATCTCGCCTTTCATTCTCACTTGTTCAGTCACCTTCTGAATCATTGCCATTCTTTCTTTGTTATCAACAACATTAACCCCTTCACATTTCTGATAAACATTCACCAGGATCACATTCACACCTAACCCAGACATCCCTTTCACACATAGTACAATGCAATCCCTTCCTGTAAACTCCTTCAGCACAGATACCTCTAAACTCTTCTTCGCAAAAAAAAAAAATAGTAATAATAATAATAATAAAAACCCACCCTACCTCTTTTCCCCTCTATGGTCGGCCTGTTACATCCAAACTATTCATAACCCTCCCCTCCGTCCACAAACTCACCATCATCCAAAGAACTTTCATTTATTCCACATGTAATTATATCCACCCTTTCTTTCTCCACGTATGCCAGACATTCACGCTGCTTAACCACACTCCTGATCTTTTCACATTCTTAAAAGCAACCTTCAGTTCCCTTCCCCTTCCTTTCCTATTCCTCCCACTCAACTCTCTCCCCCTGATGTCCACCCTCCTCCCTCCCCTTCTCCTTCCTCTCTCGGGCCTAAACTCTAGGGCCTCTAGTTTGTTCTTTGTCACTTCCTGCTCTTTCCTCGACAGATCCAACTCTTAAAAAAAAAAACGAACAAACTCATCATCCCTCCTCAATTCCATTTTCCTCTTCAGCACTTTCCACTTCTCCTGCTCCGACCCAAACTCCACCACCACTGGTCTAATCCCACTACTCTCTCCCTCCTTCTAAAAACTGCCCGCACTCTTCCTTCCATCCTAACACCTGTAACAAATCCCCAATCATTTCCTCATCTGTCCTTCAACCCCAACCACTGTCACCCTCTTCTTCCTCACCTCCTCTATCGACGTCCTCTTGACCTCCACCCTTACAGCATCTTTCACCTTATCCACCTCTTCCCTCACCGCTTCACTCGCCTTCTCAATCCTCTTCTCAGCCCCTTCCATCTCCCTCTCCAAGCTCCTCTGCACCGTCTCCGCAAAGCTCCTCACATCATCCTTCCCCTTCTCCTCTCCACTTTTCACCTCCTCCTCCAACCGAACAGAACCATCCGTGATAGATAATACATCAGGGGCCGATTTTCGAAAGAAACTTAAGTGGTAAAACTAAGTTCGGGAGGAGTTAAGTTGACTAAAACGATTCCAGAAACAAACTTGAAAACTTAAGTTAAAGTCTGGAGGACTTAACTTAAGTCCCAAAGTTAAGTTTCTTTCTGGAATCGGCCCCAGATAAGAGCGCAACTTGCGCAAAGCTGAAGTCTCAAATTTGGTGACAGTTGCGACTGCGGATTACTTTACAGGCAGTGCCGAATCGTCAAGCATTCTGTAAATCAAGCGTGGAATCGACTTTTGCATAAAACATGCCGATTACTCTTGCTTATTGGGACATCCGTGGGGTGAGTATAATAATGGTGTTGCGAATGTGAGACCGAAAGCGTCTTGCTTGAGTTTGTCATCGAATTCCCTATTATCGTTCACCGAAAAAAGCTCACAGTGAACGAGTGACAGTCGCATGCTTTTTTTTTTTCTGATTTGAGAAGGTTAAGAAGTTATCATACATGATGATCATGTATTTCAAGTCCACCAGCATGCGTGATTGTTAACTTAACATATTAAAGGAGAGGTGGTGGCTGAGTGGTTAGCGTGCACCCTTTGAAAGGGCTTGCCGCTGGCCACAGGGGCTTTGAAGCCAGCTTCAGCTTGTGTCCTTGTGTAAGACACTTATCAGTTATCTCCTGTTAAGGTCACGGCACTCACGGCGCTGCACTGTGGCGACGAACAGTTAAGGATTTCGTTGCTTCGTCAACTTTCTTCCACCGTAAATCTCCCTCCCTTGCGGACTGTTATGAATAAATTTGTTTAATTCATTTATTATTATTTATATTTGGATTACTTTCAATTTATTTATTATTATTTATATAAGGATTACTTTAAAAACAGGTTAATTATTTTACTTGCTCCCAAACTATCATATTGATGATAGATTTTTGAAAAGCAGTACGTTTAACATTATGATTAAGATTGAATCTACATATGAAACCTCACTACTATAATTACTTGTACTAGTTATGCATGTAAATGGTAGGACATGAGAATACAACCACAATGTATGTTGAGAATGAAAAGTAAACTTAATATGCTTAATTTCTAAGTGAGTCCAATACTAATGAGAGTCTAGAGGAAAAAAAAAAAAAGGAGAAAAAAGTACTGGAGGCCTATATGCATGCAACCAATTACTCTAGTATTGACCACATTCCATACATCTTTTCAGCTTGCCCAGCCTGCCCGCCTTCTGCTTGAATATGTTGGAGAAGATTATGAAGACAAGAAATATGTTTGCGGACCTGGTAAATGAGATAAATTATAATGAATAAAGATAAAGCATTTAATTATAACAAACTCAATTGTGAGAAGGAATCGTATTTCTGCTCCACATATATCTCTTGTCTGCACTTACTTTATAGTATTTCTTTTTGATTAAAGTGAGCGGCAGTACTTGGTGACCCCTTGATAAAATATTCCATTTACACAGATAAATGCATGAAGTAACAACTTCTGCCTACCCTTGCAGCCCCCGATTTTGACCGCAGCTGCTGGATGGATGTCAAGCATACCCTGGGCTTTGATTTCCCCAATGTAAGCGGCGTTTTCAATCTTCTCTGTCGTAATATTGTATGTTCTGACAGCTGCCATACTTGATCGATGGTGATATCAAGATTACTCAAAGCAATGCTATTCTGAGGTACATCGCACGCAAGCACAACCTCTGTAAGTCCTCTGATTACAATGGAATGCTTACCTTGAATGGTTTCAATTCAGGTGGAACCACTGAAAAGTCGCGCGCCCTGTGTGACATGGCGGCTGATCAGGTCATGGACCTGCGCAATGGAGCCGTGCGTCAATTTTATGGCCGCGGAGGCGAAAAAGAAGCCTACATTGACAACTTGTTGCCCACATTGAAGAGTTTTGATGCATTCCTCGGGGATAAATCCTGGCTGTGTGGAGATGAGGTTAGAAATAGAATATATTTTAAGTTGTCTTATTTATTGATCATATTTTTACACAGATAACCTTCCCTGATTTCCACTTCTACGAGATGTTGGATCAGCATAAGATGTACTCTCCTGACCTTTTGAAGGACCTGCCACGCCTGCAGGCATACACCCAACGCTTTGAAGTGAGTGCACGCAATAACGTCTTCTATGCTGATGTTTCCATTTTAGGCTCTTCCAAAAATCAAGAGTTACATGGCATCAGGACGCTTCATGAAGTCTCCTGTGAACAACCGCATGGCCAAATGGCAGGGATGAAGCCTCTTGTTGATTTGTACAAGACTGAGCGTTATAATTCTAGTTCCCATATATTCACACGCCATACATAGTAAGGATAAAATTTACCATTAACACTGCTTTGTTAACTTCATTAACGTGACTCTTTTCCGAATTTATCGATGCGAGCAGTCGGCCTTGTTTAAGTAAGAAAATTAATAATTAAAAATTTCAAGCTCAACGGTTATGTTTATCAATATTATGGCCTATGAATATATTTGAACACGAATCATAATTCTCAGTCCTCGAGTCCAAGCAAAGGTCACTTTTTGTTTTCGTCTTTGGAACTAATGAAACCGAGCAGCATATCTGAGCCCCTCTTGCTCAGATACCAGCAGATTTAGTATTGCTCATGTAGCTTCAGACCTTTATAATGTTACCGTTGGTATTTTTTGTGTATCTTTACATCTTGATAGCATAATTATTATAAATAAATAGGATATCTGGTGAACTTATTTTGAGTTTTATTGTTGTCTTTAGGTTGATTTGTAGGTTTATAATTTTGGTACAATGTACAGAATTGGGCAAAGTCAATAAGGAAATTGCACATGGATTCCCTAGCTAAAAATTATAATATACTGTATTCTTAATAAATACCCCAGGTATAAAAAAAAAAAAAAAATACCGGGTATATTACTGATACACATTTCAAAAGTTATTCAAAATAAAAGATTTTTTGGATTATTGTCAATACATGTACCAATAAATCACGATATCAGAAACTTTAAAAAGGGATATTGTGATATTAAATAATCGATATCGGTCGCTGAGGGGTATGCCAGACGATCGGCGAAAGTACGGTACCGCAGCTTTTGCGTGGCCGCGTAAGTGGAATCATAGAGGAAGAATAAGGAGAAGAACGGACATATGTGGATGAAACCCTCTAGATCGGCAATCTCTCTCCCCGCGAGCGCATTTTGGGAATAAGGTGTATATTTACTGACAAGTACTGAGTAATAGTATACAAATGAAACTCATGTCTCATGTTTGACTCGTATCTACAATTGGGTCACGATTTAAGCCGCTCGCACGTGACGTTTCAAGTAGCTGAGAGCGGATTCGCAGCCAAACCTCACGAATATCTTCACAAATGGCGTTGAAAATGGCTGAAAATAAAAGGTATAGTCGATGATGATTGTATTCAAAGATTTCAAATGACACAATCGAGCCTTCCTCAGTGTTTCTGAGCAATGTCACGAGGAAGCAGGCGTGTTTTTGGCGTTATTAATTCTGCAACCGAAATCAGAACTTGATCGCGGACTTCGGTCTGCTGAATTGGTGCGTTATGATTCACAGTCGATTTGGCGCCTTTGGCTTTTCATAATGAAGACGTCGAAGTAGTTTGATACTACCAAATTATTCCTCCTCTGTACTTGAATAGGAAATCGGACATTCAACCCAAAACTCAATTAGTGATTATTCTTTCATTTTATTAAAAAGCAACGAGGACACCACATCAAAAACAAAAAACATCAATAACATTGAAAGAATACAAATGAGAGCCACAAAAACATTAACCAACTTGAATCACCTACCCTACCCTCAACGACTGAAAAACGACTGCCAACCCTGACCTACAGACGACTACGGAACGACTTGATTGAGACCTACAAAATCATCAACGGACTGACCACCATCAAATATTACAGACGTACTACAGACTACATTGACACGCGGACATAGACACAAATTGAGCAGAGGACAAACACAACAACTTACTAGACTGCCTTACGACACCGCATTATAACAGCATGGAACTCCCTCCCAGCAGACACCATCAACTCTCCCACCATTAACATCTTCAAATCTCGCCTTAACAAAAATTACAAACACCACCCCCTAAAATTCAACCACACCAACATCTAAAACTCACACTCCATCTAATCGAATTACATAACAACTAACCAAGGATCAAAAGGAGCTTTGCTCACTATTCAAACCCTTGTTTGGGTTATGTCACACCCAACTGCCGCCCTGAAATCCTTCAAATAAGTGCGCCCAAGGACAAAGTGTCGGATTTACTTCAGCCGAAGTTCCAGTGGCTTCTGCATGGGGGTCAAAGTGAGACGTTTCGTCCCAAACCTCACTGATTTTTTTTTCTTTTTCATATTTTTTCTGTATTTCCTTTTTTTTCCCTTTTGTGTGTGTGTGTGTGTTATGTGTGTCAAGCCAATGATACGAATAACTCATAATAATAATAATAAAGCTATGTCAAATATTTCATATTTTCTAATGACCACTTTAATTACATGAATATAAATGTTATAATTATTTAAAATAATTGTTTCAATATACATGTACCGGTATTGTCAATTTCTTTAATTATCTTCTTTGTATACTATTTATTACTTATTTTATTTTTGACTTTTATGTGTGCACATAAATTTTGTGCAAGCAAAGATTTCATGTCTGCTGCTTTCTGTTGGGATTGATCGAACAAAAATTCTGAGTGAATTTCCACTTGAATTTCAGTTCTGCGAATCTGACAAAACGGGACTTTGGCTCTTTCCATGCATCAAACGTGGAGGAGCTGGTTTCCATGAGCGAAGTAAGTTGAAGCACTTCCCTGAATCCAGTTTTGATAATTTTGGCATAATTCCAATAATATATTATTACTGTTTCTCATATTTCTTCCCAGGAGGAGTACCTCCCTCCACCATTTCCCTTTGAGCAACCAAATTTTCTCCATTTTGCAAAGCACTTTCCGGTTGGAAGCGAAGCGAAGAAAGAACTCTTCTTCATTGAAGTGAATTCATGCAATCATAATCACCATTTTGTTTAATCGTCTCTTGCAGGAAGAAACTACTTTCTTGAATCACGGCGCGTTTGGCGCCGTGATGAAAGCAAGCTTACAAGTGGCGCAGGTGACCTCTGACCTCTGTACAGAACTTGATTTATGTGAAATTCTGTGGTTCTCCAGAAATGGCAGGTGCACATTGAGAAACAACCGCTCCGTTTCTTTGATCGAGAACTTCTTCCTCATTTGGCATTCGTCACGAGGCGTCTGGCGAAATTTGTAGGTTCGTTGCACTTATTTAGCCTCAAGATTTAACTTAGGAATTCTGGACTCAATTAATGACATTTCTTTGTTCAGGCTGTGATGCGACAGACTTAGTACTTGTGCCAAACGCCACAACTGCCACCAACACAGTGCTCAGCTCCCTGAACCTGAAACCAGGAGAAAGAGTCTTCTTCCTCTCATGTGAATATGGTAGAAAAATGTGAAGAGTATTGAATATTCATGAAATATATGCTATTTAGGAGCTGTGAAAAAGAATTTGGAGAAATTGCGTGATGACACAGGAGTGATTACGCAACAGGCGTGTGTGAAATTTCCTTTGGCTTCCCAAGAACATGTTCGTGTCATGATTTTCAATTATTATGTAATATAACAAATCAATCCAGCTTCTGGATCTGGTCCGCAGCCAACTTCTGCCCAACACTTGCGTGGCCATCTTTGACCATGTGCCCAGTAACTGTCCGTTCGTAATGCCCATCAAGGAACTGACCGCCATCTGCCATGAAAAGTGCGTCTCCTCCTCAATGAGTCATTACCCTTGAAGTCCTCCTCGAGATCTTCATATCAGAGATTCATGAATCTTATTTTCACGTACAGCGGAACAAGGATCCTAGTGGATGGAGCGCATGCCTTGGGTTGCATGACCCTTGACCTCCGCTCTTTGGGAGTCGATTACTACACATCCAACGCGCACAAATGGTTTTCTGCCCCAAAAGGAGCCGCTTTCCTCTTTGTGCAGAGAGATCTGCAGAAACAAACGAGGCCTTTGATCATATCGCACGGATTTGGGTCGGGATTCTCATCCGAATTCATTTGGTCAGGTGGGCAGATGGTCATTGGTCATTCTGATTCATGCTTCATTCCACGTAGGATTGAGGGACTACAGCCCTTTTCTCGCAATGCACACAATTCTGGATTTCCATGAAGCGGTTGGCTCTGAGAAGATCTACCAACAAATGCTGACCCTGACCCACGATGCTGGTTTGCATCGGTCATTCGGTTTCTTCATTTCATGTGAGCGTTGATCTTTTTCAGTCACTGCTTTGACCAAAGCCTGGAATTCATCCGTTCTTGTTCAGGATTCAACTCTCTGTGGTGAGTAGATCACTTGAGGTCATTTGAGGTCACCTGAGCTCATTTGATTGTTCACCACAGCGATTCCTTTGACCTGCGTTCAGTTACCGGATGCGATGTACAGCAAGTACCCCGCCGTGCAGTACTCACACGCCGAGTGCATTCAGAATGCTCTCTTCCACCGGTTCAATATCGAGGTCATTAACCTTGACCTTTGACCTTGTGAAATAACTTTCTTTTGCAGGTGCCAATCAAGGCCATTGATGGCCACCTGTACGTTCGAATTTCCTGCCACATCCATAACTGCATCGAGGAATACCAGCTGTTGGCTGAGTGCATCTGCACTCTCACTGAGGAGCAATATTTGTATGTAAACATTCCAATTTGAATTCAGCCAGGGGTTTCAGAACACAATCGACTAAATGCCTTGAATTGGTTGTTTGCACAAATTAATGCTCAAATAAAATGTTCTTGAATTCAGCAGACGCTCTATTCATCTGTTCTGGTGTGAATTTAAACCAAAACAATACAATCACCAGAAAAATAAAATATGCCAACAGCCAGGAAGAAAAGCACAAAATAATGCATAAAAATATATTTATTAATTCAGCTCAGAAGCCAGGTACAATTCGTCCCCTTTTTGTGAGCTTTTTAATTTTGTTATCCTTATTCGACTGTTTACGTTTATCAATATTAGCATCTCTTTTGTCTAATCTGTCTTTGAGCTTCTTGTCGATTCCTTCTTTTCTGTCTGCCCAATTCTTCTTGCTCTTTTCCTTTTTCTTCTCTTTTCTCTTAATCGCCTTCTTCAACTTCTCCGGGTCGTCCCTGACCTTGAGACCCTCTGACCTCTGCAGAGCGGCCATCCACTTGGCTTTCTCAGCGACTGCCTTTGCTCCCTCTGGATTCACCTCTTTTAGTTTCGTCAGCTTCTCCTTTTGCTTCGTGACGGTCTCTAGCATCTTCTTGTAATTCTTCCCTGAATCTCCTTTCTTCTTCTTTTTCTTTATCTCATCTTCCGTTTGAGAGAAGTCAAATCTGCTGAACACGAGCTGCCCGTCTTTGTTGAATGCCGGTCGCGTTGAGGCGGCTGAGCTTTCTCCGTTCACTTTCACCTTCTTTTCGCTGATTGGTTTTTTAATCTTGATCCTTGCGTTGGTCGTCTGCTTCTTCTTGTCCTTTGAGAGTTCCTTGCGCAATTTCTGTTTATCTTCTTGACTCATTTCTTTTGCTTTTCTTTGTGCTGCAAAATAATTCATTAATCTCAGTCACCAAACAGACAGCGCCACCTACCTCTCATGCCGTCAATTTTGCTCTGCAATCTGTGACGTAACTCGTCAATTCCTTTCGCTGCTGGTTTGCGCTTCAGCTTCTTGGATTTCTTTCCTTCCGTCAAAAGAAAAGAAATAAATATATTCAGTGCTGTTAGAATGAAATGCTACCTTCTCCACCAGGTGAAGCACCAGTCTCTTCAGATTCCTCCATTTTGACTTTCTTCGCTATCCTAATTTCTTGGCCCTTCTTCCTTTTTGCTGCCTGCTTGTCGGTAAGTTTGACTTCTTCTAGATGGACACATATTTAAAATTAAGAAATGATTCCAAAGTTAAATTTCAAAATAGTTCAATTCACCTTCTTCTTCATCATCTTCACTGTATGACGTGTCTTCAGCATAGAACTGTGTGGGAACCAATCCAATCATCTGTTTGAAGAAGTCATTGTCTGCCTTCAGAACGTCCGCTGTACTGCTCTCTCCCATTCTGATTGCAAATACTAACAAAATTAGTTTGATGAAATAACTATTCATTCTGATATGACCCGTTTAATACTTTCATGCATGATTAAGTATCCAAATAGATGCAAGCTATCATCCAATATACATTTAATAGTGAAAGGAATAAACGCAGGAGACTCAACTCAAGGTTAGCACAAGTACTAGATTAATAACATTATCAGAATACTATTAGTGTATGTTAAGGTATGTCCCTAATATTGACAGGATACAAACAGTCATCCTAGCTGACACCCTACAGCAAGACGCCATGATGCGGTAGGAGGTACACACCTCACTTGATTATCTGTGCCACTGTTAATCATAGTAAGTATCATCATGGACTGCTTCAGTGCTTGTCCTGTGAATCATGACCCGCTCGCTACCCGTTGGGAAACAACAGAGGGTCACATGAAATGATGAGGGAGTGAATGTACAGGCCTGGACATTAAAAAATCCCTGGGGAGTGATGACTTGATCTCCTCAGACAGGTTAGGAGAGTGATTTCATGGCGGGTTGGGAGGGGAGGGAGTAGGTGCCCATTTACCTCTACTATTGATTATTAAGCATTCATAGCCATATATGCTGAGATGTTTTACCATTTTCTCAACTACTTTCCAACTTTTGTGTTCCTTCCCCTTTCCTGAAATCTAAGACTGACTTGAACTAATCCCACAGAAGTATACCACAAATTGACATATTACCAAGAATAGAGACACAAATTATATGTGGAAACAGGAGTCTTTAATTATCTAAGTAGACTAAGTACTCAAAAAGATTGGAACCATGCATTAATTATGATCATCATCATCCTCATCATTATCTCCTGACCAGCTGCTGTCAGAGTCAGTCAGAGCTGCTGTCAGAGTCGGCTCAGCGATTAACGGCGAATTCTCGAAAGTGAAACCGTAAACATGCTATGCCCTGACCCTATTAGAAGGGCATGCTGATGCTCAGCCAATCATACGGCATTTTACTGGGTCATGCAGGAGACGACATGACCTATTAAAAAATGCGCGCCAATGCTCGGCCAATGGTGCGCGCTTTAATGGGTCAAATCGTTGTCATCATAAGTCTGCCTCCGTCGTCTTTCCCGCGCGCGCGATCGATTTTTACTAGGCGAGGCGAGCGGTAAACTACTCTCCCGAAAGCAATTTTAGGCGAGCGATGGCGATCGAGAGCGATCATTCCTCTCCAGGCCTGAATGTAGAAATATTCACTACTTACTCTATTATACATGTACAGGCAGTAAGTTGACTTGAATAGTTGGGTAACTAGCACTGAGTGACTGACAGCTTCACCTCTGCAACTGATAGTGATTAAATTTTGTCTTATGAACATCATCATCATGATCATCAACTTGACCAACGTTGAAAATGTAAATCACCACACCACATGATGCTCATCGTCGTCATCATGAACCGATGATCGAGTCATCATTAGAATGAATCACTAACATTCATGATGATGATCTTGATCACCATCATGATCATGCATCATCATCATCATCATGATCATCATTCATGGTCATGCATCATTGCATGGAATAGTGAGTATAAATATAATAGTCAATAGTAAGGAACATCGGAGTATCAGAATGTAGCACAACAGATACGCAGCGATCTTCACCACTAATGGCAAAGAAGCGATTAGTAACACAAGGTTGGTAATACTCACCTGTATTTTAATATTATCGTTCCCAATCACTGTCCAAAAACAATACAAAGTGTAATCTAATTTTGCCTAAAATACGCCATGTGTGCTGGAAGTAACATCCAGTTTGTTTATAACTTCGAGTTAACCCAGACTGATATGGTTGGCCAGAGAAATCGTTACCCAAAAATTAGATATGGGGCGTGTTTTTCTTCTCGATCCGAACTGGTTCAGGTTACTGGTTAGGACCAAGTTTCGGTCACGGATGATGAGCACGAGAGATGAAACAATATCGCACTAGTCTCACAGTGGAGTTTGTATGTTTCAGCATTGTTTTCAAGATAAACATAACCAAGTCCCGTTTGATTTGAGAGGAACCAGAGTCTGGTTACACGACTACAACAGGATTCGGTCCTAATCAGTAACCTGAACCAGAGTTCGGTTCGAGAAGAAAAACACGGCCATGGCTACTTGGTTAGATGACGGCATTCCCTCACAATGGCCCTACACTTATTTAAGTACCGGTAACAGTAAGGATTATGTTTTAAATATCATCAACTTGACCAATGTTGAAAATATAAAATACATCATGGTAACTGTAGTAAGGCAGGTGTGAGACAATACCATCTGGAAAGGAATGAAGAGATTTCGATTCAATTCAAAGGAATTCAATTCAAAGAAATTTATTGGCACCAAAATGATAAAGAGATACACATGATCAAATTTGAAAATTTAAAGATAAATTGGCCAAAAAGAGCAGACCCCAAAAGGTATGGAAGGAGTATAGGCCTTCATGTATATGTAAAAACAATATTTCACTTTAAGCAGTGGCATACAGTCAGACCCAGTTAACCCGCCATCATGTAATCCGCCCTTTTCGTAATCTGCTCTAAAATCCCAGGGACCAATCGTTTGTAATATTAATTGTGTCATGTAATCCGCCCCTTTCGTTAATCCGCCTCTGACCACGATTCTCAGGAACAAATCTACACTGCACCATTATAAATTACAGATGTAATTCGCCCTTTGGAATATTGTAGTGTAAACAAATTTAAGACATGACACATCAATTGTCGGCGATTTTTTTTAAGTCACATAAATTAAAAAACAAATGGCGCCCTTTTGCCTATTCAAAATTTAAGAAGTTAATTAACCAAAAGAATCAAATGCAAGTATCTTCGTTGTATCAATCTCTGCATGTTTGCACGGTTGGCTTACTTTCAATTTAATTGGTCGCTCGTTTAGGCGATGTTCAGGAGCAGAACAAACGACGGGATTTCTGAGTAGAAATCAAGGAATTGAGTGGAGAAGCGAGTGGAATTGAAATTGGGAGACTCAGAGCTAATTCACACATACATGCATAAAATGACAGCCCACAACGACCATCCTTCAATTATTGCCTTCAGTTATTGTCTCTACTCTATACATTGCCCCCTTCATTTGATCGGGGTTTTCTCTTCGACCTGCTTGTAACCTAATAATACATACATGGTTTTTGTACGGCATCTAATTTTCATTTATTTGTGGTCTGACATGTGATATGCCCTTTTCGTTAATCTACCTGTTTCCTTAGTGTTCCTTGGGAACGGAGGAGGGCGGATTAACAGGGTCTGACTGTATAAGCATATGAATACCAATCAAATCAAATTATAATATAGAAAAGACGAATGGATGATAAGAAAAAAAAAACGGAAAAAAAAGGTAAGCAGAGATAAGGAGAGGGAGGAAAAAGATGCTTCAGATTCAATATGGTAAGTGGCAATAACCCAGAAGTAAAACCTAGTGCATGCGCAGAGCATAGTTGAAGAGCAAACGCAGTTTTGGTGGGATATTTAACTTGCAAATAATGCATCAGTTGGCATGCGACGCTCAAAATATTCCATTTTCTTTTCACTCTTTTCACGTTATATTTGTGTTGACAATACTGAAAAATGCCAGTGTAGCACTGCGTTAGGGGTAACCCTTGCTCAAGATGAAGGCCATCAACACACACACACGTTCCACTAATTCTGCTTTACAATATCCCGTAGTAGAAACGCCACAATTTTTCAAATAATGCTGCAAATCTTGGACTTTTTGCTTTGCAAATTCAACTAATAGTGCTCCATGATAGAGAATGAATATCATGTCCCACAGGTGAAACTAGGTCAACTCTGCAACGCTCTACGCATGCGTGAAAGCTTATAGGCACATCAGCTTTTGGTGGACAAAGAGAGCGACCTTTACATTTTTGTTGACCGGCACTTAACCTTCAAATAACATATTGAGAGCCAGGTGAAGAAAGTCTGCAAAATCACAGCAGTGATACTCAGGACATTCAGATACTCACGAACATAGATTAGTATACAAGATGGGACATCAATCTATCTCCCCCATTGTTGATCATAACTTAACCCTAGCGGAGCCACTAGCAGTTTTGCACGATATATAAAATAAACGTCTCTCCGACAAAAATTCATATTATAATATCATTAATATGAATAAAAATACAAGAGAGATAAAACCAAATCCAAATTTGCTTAGAGATCATTAATTTGTTCATAATTTGAGTGTGTGCAATATTCAAGCAAACGAAGGACAGGATTGCCATAGCAATGGTTGGTGTGTATAAGAAGTTGGGGACATCCGATAACCACTTTTCACGAGCGATGTCAGATTTGGCCGATTGTAATTGAATCAGCTAGCTGAAGTAAAAATGACTGGCTAGCTGTTTAAGCCGCTTCGCCAATCAAAGATATCGGCTCAGCATTGCAATCGGCAGCTAGCAGCGGCTTGAAGTGGCTTGCCAATGGGTGCTATATCATCCTATATGTATAATGATGCCAGCAGTTAATACAAACAAGTGTACATACACTACTTTCTACATGTACTACTATACTGATGTGGTGATTTTAAGATCAAACAATTTCCAAATCCCATAAATGTCCCACTTAATTACACTCTCTTGCTTTACTCAAGTTCAAGACATTTAGGGCGTTTCATCAACTTCCATGAACATCATTATCACCATTATCACTTTGTTTGCAAATTCAGCTGAGTTCTAAGAACTTCTAAGTAATATATGCAGCGAGAAGAGGAAGCAATTTGAGGAACAGGTTGGAAGAGGAAAGAGGATGGCGAACCAAATGAATTGTTGCATCAGGATCTTGAATGAAACATTCGCCGTTTTTGATGACTCGAATTGCAATTGTTGGGCAACCTCTGTGTTACATATATAGGATAGAATAGAATAGGATAGAATAGTTTATTGTAATGTATGAAAAATATCAAAACTAAAACAAATTACATCAAGTCAGATGTTAAGTCGCCTTAATTTTTCGTTCATACTGAGATACTAGTTATTGCTGCGTTGACATTTGGAGCAGAGATAAAAGCGTTAATATCATCAGCAAAAAGAGTAAAATGCATACGTTCAGAGACAGAATTGACATTGTTAGTGTAACAAAAACAATAATGGACCTAGGATGGAACCCTGAGGGACACCAAAAAAAAATGTAAACAGTACAGCTATTAGAAGTACAGTCATTGAAAATTACCCTTTGTTGACGACCCGATAAGTAGTTAGTGAACCAACTATGAGGGGTGCCGCGAATATTATACCTCAAAAGCTTGGAGAGAAGAATTTTATGTTGTACTGTGTCGAATGTCTTCTGAAAGTCAAGCAGAACACTTATGGTAACTTCGCCCTGCTTTAATGCTCTGCTTATTCTGTCCACTACTGATACCAGTGCTTGGGTTGTGTTTCTGCCTAGTTGGAAGCCAAACCGATGGGACATTTTTGACCAACAAGTAATCATACAATCTTTTGTGGACTAGTTTGTCCAGAATTTTTAGAACACAGACAAGAGAGAAATAGATCTGTAGCTACAAATTTATTTTGGGGAACTTTTCTTGAACAATGGTACAACTTGTGCTATTTTCATTTTGCCAGGCACGGTTCCTTTTAGAAGCGAGAGGATTAAAATGTGGAGTAAAGGAGAAATCAATAGCTTAACTAATTGCAAATCAAATAATCAAATTCCACTGATTTTTCAGACCGACAAAAGCAATGCATGTAGACAAGCAGTGTTATGAACCAAATGGCATGAAAAGTCAATACAAATTGTCTTATGGTTTGGCAGTGCTGTTATAGTAGTAAATCAATCAAAAAGGTAGGATTAATACTAGGTAAATAGACATGTCAGAAATATACATGTAGCTAGCAAGCATTGATCCACTCATGAGGGAATGTTTTACATTAACCCTAGTACGCAAACTGTGCATCCTATGTCAGGCCGACATATTTTGAGACAACCCCAGTATATGTATTGTTATAGTTTCAACATAATTATTTCATTATACATG